>APFE031075720.1:577632-587828 GCA_000404065.3 Pinus taeda | reverse complement strand
TAATTGTAAAATAAAGAAAAAAGAATTTTCTTTAATTGTATTTTGATTATTTAGGTTTATATTTAATTCATGCTTATATTTTATATTTGAGGAATGTATGTATTATTACTAGTTTTTTTTGCAAATCAAGAAATTATATTAATTCACCATAAAAATGCATCTATAAGCATTTTATTTTGGACCTCCACCAGCCTCATTCCTACGATATTTGTTGGTTATGTAGTTTATAAATAAAAATCAGGAAAAAAAAAGTCAAAAAACTAGTTGTCCACACATAAGTGGCCCACAAACACCAAAAGCACCCCAAAATCCATATGCACCCCACACCCCACAGTCAGCCTTCAACTTACATATTACTGGCATCATGGTTCAGTGGATTGTTCCCATGCAACTGACGTAATGCCTTGTGTACATGGGCCTTTGTACTCCACGCGACCTTCCAGAAGATGTAAACTCACTTGCAACCTCTTCTGACAATAATAGAGGGATGTCATCCGGTCCAACATTTGTCATTGGTTGTGCTCGAGGTTATTCTTGAAGGCAATGCCATCATTTCTATCATTGTCGCAGTCCCGCATCAGTTGCTCCATCAGGACTATGAGCTGGTGAAGTTGTGCCCCCAATGAGTCAAAGGGAGGTGGAAGGAGCACCTGTCTCAACAACTGGTCTCTCGGTTAGTCCACTTCCTCCTTGAAGTCCCGACACTCCCCTTGGTGAGTAGCCCCCTGTCCTTGAGGGCCAACACCCCTCCTCACTCTACTGCAATACCTTTGCATACTACCACACTTTGTATGAGCTCGATTCTCACTCCAAAAGGATACACCACCTATAGCAATGAGGGTCTACCAACCGACCACGTCAATTGCCACGACAATAGCCACCACATATCCTCTCCTCCTCACCTTCAAGTTAGTCGACCACCCTTCGAGGCCACAAAACACAAAGTAGTAGGCACATTCCTCCCAAGTGTAGTTCAACAACCGAACCCAATGCTCTCCCTGCACCCAAAGGGCTCCAAATGTGGCCATGTTCCTAAATTCTACACCCATAAAGCAAGCTCTCATAAGGCCACGACAACCAACACTAGAGATTTCCCTCACTAGCCTCGCGTTGCGCCCAACAAAAAATCGACCAAACTAATACCCAAAGCTCAAACAAGTGAAATTGACATTCAAAACCTAAACCTGAAGAAGATGTTAAACTCTCGTGGCCAGATTTGGTATCTTTGTGCCTACGTCATCTCATAATTCATCCTTGTGCCTGGGAGCTCATGGGGGCCAGGGTCCCAGACTATTTGCAAAAACCAACCTCCCTTATTATGATAAACAACAAAAAATGATGCGACCAGGAAGACAAGGTATGGTTGAACTAGGTATCTACCCTGTAAATTGTCAACCAAATTACCCACCAATAGAGCTTCGCCCATGCCAAAAGTTCATCCATTACCGAATGATAGAACCCAAGCGAACGAAATAACCCTTACTCCTTCGCGAAGGTTCATTAACCCCACGTCTGGAGTAGCTTTTTCCATTAACCCACCTCCAAAGTAGCTTTTTTGAAACACCTCATCTGTTGCTAAATGTGTAGAAATTGAATACCCCGTGATTAGCTCTTCTTTCCTCATTTATCTCCTCCATCAAAAAATTACTAACTATTTTAAAATTAATACATTATTTTATTTTAAAACTCATTTTTACTTCAAAATTCTATTAATGAAAATAAATATATTTATTAAATATAATAACTACACAAAATTATATACTCAAATATGATATTATTATTAGTCCCTGCCATTTTGGCATGGACTATAGTAATCGAAACGAAGAAGATAGCATTATTTGAGTTGTTTTTAGTTGGCTCATTAGTTATAAACAAAGTTTTTAGACACATATTAATTTATCATGTTATTTGGCCTCTTCACGAGGACAAAAGTTGGACCGAAGCTAAAACAATAGGTTATATTTTTATTAGCCCGTGATATTTTCAAACTTGTAAATACTACAACCTAAACTGATGTTAGCATTATTAGAGGACATTAAAAGTTAGCTCAACTAAACATATAAGCATATAAGCATCCTCAAGTTGCACCTGGCTACACCACATGGCAATTTCATCCCACATCTATATTACATGTTTGTGTCGTGGCCCTGGCAGGTTACCATGTGACGGTGCGCTAGTCTGCCTTTCAAAAAACCCCTGCCTCTTGACAACTATTTCTGTAAAACCCACAGTGCAATTTGGCTTTTGTTACCTTCAAATCCAGATACGAGGATCTCAAGAATACAAAAAAACACAAGCAGCAGTAGTTTGATCATTTGGATTGCAAATACAGCCATGATTTTAACAGCAACAATAAGCACCACCAGCACAAGTAGCAGAGGAAGCACCACCACCTACTAATTTGTAACACCTCAATGGCTAGCACATAAGGCCAATATCCCTTATAGTTCATTATGTCAATGAAATGGATTATTGCCTCGTTTGTTTTGCAGTTTCGCATTTGTTCTGCAGTTTTTGGTGAGGTATAGACCTGCAATTCTAATTCCAATTCCTGGACCTACAATTCTAATTCCAATTCCAGGTACAGCCGTAGACTCTGCTGCATAACCTACAATTCTTGTAGATCAAGGTGAGAAATTCAATTCGTCTAGTTTTTCTAAGGTAGTTTAGAAACATAATATAATAAGTACAGAAGCTAGTTTAGAAACAAAGAATATAATTACCTCAACATATGGTTGTTCTAAGCTAGTTTAGAAATAGAGGATAGTTTAGAAACAGAGAATAGAAGAAGTATAGAATAATTACATCTTGAGCTTGTGACAGGGGAACTTTGATTTCCAAATCAAATCTCAATATGCCCCGCACTAGGCGATCCCACAAGAAAACAGAGTCATTCTTGTTTATTATTTTAGTAGGAGCTGAACTTATCATGATGGTAGTCTTTGCATCCGTCTGATGGTAGTCTTCGCATCCACCGACGGGTTAAATCCAGTGATGAGATACATTTTTCTACTACCTTTATTAGTGGCTCTAACTTACATTCCTATAGAAGAACAAGTTGACTGGCTCTAGCATTCCTATAGAAGAACAAGTTGACTGCCCAGCTAACAAAAATTGTTCTCAGAATTTGTAAGTTAGAAATCAAGCCCACATTCAACCATACCTGCTTGTGGAACCTTGTGAGTGCATGAATATCTAGTGCCACAAACCAAGGACTAGTGTTGTTGTTCCAACTGTAATTCATTCATGAAGTAGAGATTTTTGGTTTACCATTTTAGGCTTTTGTTTGCCTCTGAAGCCGAGCTAGGGAAACGACATTTCCTTAGCAAAATATAAAATTTACCACTTCAGCAAGCAAGCTTGCTCTGTTAATAAAGATTCAATATCACTCTATCATATTAAATACCAATATCTTTGGTTTGACTGATCAGATAAAATCATCATAATATACATACCGATACAATCATCATAATATACATGCCGATACAGTCATGGAATTTAATGCTCATCAGATCCTTTATTAGCTGGATATTATGACATTCGAAATAAACTAACGAAGCTGGACCTCATTGGCTGCGCTACGCTGGGCTGGGTGGCGCAGCTTGGCTTGGATACTGGGCTTGGGCACTAGGCTTTGAACTTGGCTGCTGGCATATTCGATCGACTACGCTACTCACAATCTTTGGCTTGGATACTCGGGCAGGGATGGAAACAGTCATTGTTGCTGCAAGGTCATTGTTTGAAGATCAATTTCAGTAGCCGCTAGTCAATCCAGGTGGAAATGCACTCAATGCTGCTACCCAATGTTGGTACTCAATGCTGTTGATACTCAATCCAGTCGATCCAAGTCTCAATGCCAGGTAGGTTCGATCCATACCCTTCTAACGTCATAATCATACCCTTCTTTCGTCCCCACATTCCCACGTACCCGCTTTCAGTGCAATCCCCTGTACGCATTACCGCAGTCAATCCGCATTCAGTAAGCCTGCCATACCCGCTTTCTGTTCAAGCTGCAACTGCCTCATAGGGCAGGGGATACTACTACAGCTACATATACTGCTACCCTACCTTTCACTTTATGATTTGAAGAGACTTAAGATAAATAAGAAACAATTTTAGCCTACTTACTTTACCTTTCCCGTGGTGTTTCTTTTCTTCAAGCCCGCTCATGGCAGGGACTACTGCCATGCAGCTTTTTCTGGTTTATTTTAGTATTCGTAAATATACTAATAAAAACTTTACAAAACTTGTTGATGGAAACTTTTATCCCAACTAATTTATATCCAAATATTAACTTATGCTCTCTATTTACTATAATTGCAATATATAACTTATTTTCTACGAACGCCTGCATTCATGGTTATGAATACCTTTAAAAGCTCTATTTTCATGTGTTTTTTCATTTGAATTTGATATTGGAAAGAAACCATGTATTCAATATTAAGGAAAATTATTTTATTGAATTTTTAGTTTGGTGCTAGATTAAATGAGAGTTGTATGGAGTGTATTTGTATGGAGACTATTTTTTTTAATAAATTTGAATATAAATGAATAAATGTATTAAAAAAATAGTGATATATAAAAGATAAGAATAAGTTATTGTTTCTCTCATTTTAGTCTATCAAAATGTATTGGGTATTATCTGATTTTAATACAATTAAGCTTTAGAAGAATAAGTTATTGTAAAAATAAATAAAAATAGAAATAATTTCAATATTTTATTTTAATTTAATTTTCTTTATAATTAAATATAATTTTAATTAAATTAATTTTTTTAAACTTATATAGTTTTGATTACTTATTTATGTAGTTTTATTAAATCATAATAATAATGATATATATTAACTAATAACACTTAATAATATTAATTAGCAATAAAATTATAAAAATTAATAACACTAATTATTAATTAACAACAAAATATTTTAATATGTTAAAAATGAATGTTAAAAAGGTAAACCCTTCTAAATACATTGACATTGTATATTAAGAAGCTTACAATACGATTATTAATTTATTTGTCAATCAAATTTATTTTATGTTAAACATTAAACCGTGTATAACATTCCTAAAGTATTTGGATTGCTAGAGTGATGCTTTGAAATGAATTAATAATAACAAAATGTTTAAAAGGGATTAATAATAGCAAAATGAATAAGTTATTATTCTTAGCATATTAGGATCGATTATAATGATTAATGGTTAATATTAATTTTAATCTATA
Source organism: Pinus taeda (assembly GCA_000404065.3). Taxonomy (NCBI): domain Eukaryota; kingdom Viridiplantae; phylum Streptophyta; class Pinopsida; order Pinales; family Pinaceae; genus Pinus; species Pinus taeda. Next base: position 582,604 of record APFE031075720.1, on the reverse strand, counting down.
AAATATTAAAAGATTAAAATTGAAAATTATAAGAACTATTAATTAATTTATATTATTTTTATAATTGAAAAAATATAATACATGTTTATATTTAAATTTGAGTTTTTAATTAAATATAATAAATATTAAAATTGTGTTTAATCTATATTAATTTAAAATAGTATAATATTAGAAAATGTTTAAAGGTTAATAATTTTAAATAATATAATAAAATATTATTTTTTTATTTAAGTTTTGTGATACATAATGAATTAGGTAAAGTCTTTATATGATTTTTTTATATTTAAATTTGAGTTTTATTAATGAAGATTTATGTGATGTCCCTGTGAGTGTAAATATTTAATTACTTCAGTTAAACAGCCTGGGTATTATCATTATTATAAGTTTTTATATATTTATTATTTTGAAAAGTTATGCATGAAGTGAATGTCTTAATAATGACAATGATGTAATTCTCACACTTCAGATAATTAGAATAGGCGGTTAGCTATCCCTAACTACTTCCTTGAAGATTTATTCTCAAGAAAGAGATCAAGAGGGTATTGGTACCTGAGATCAAGAAAGAGAGATGAAACATAGGATATCGTGTTGATATGTCACACCAATTCATGAAGCTAAGTCCGGTTAAAACCACATAGAGGTGACATGATAAGATTGTTAGTCTTAAAGGAAAACATCATACATGTGAGTAACAGCTCGGGGGGAGACTCGGGCTTGGAAGTTGGTCTCAAAGTTGGGAGGAAATTCAACAAATTATATTCAATTGGGACTAAGTAGTTGATAGTAATTGCTACAGAAAATAGATAAGTATTTACTTCTTCTAAAAGTTAAATGTACTATCAAAATAAGGACATTTATTTTGTTGAAAAGGGTTAAATGTGTTAAATCTATACAGACCTAATTACTATCAGTAGAAGTATACATTCATCATGTTAGTTATTTAACATGAATTAGACTAGCCAAGGAAATGTCAAGAAACACAGTAAGAATTGTAATAAGAATAGCAGTTTTCATGTAAAACGAATCTACTTCCTAAGGCTACTTAATACATAAATTTGTAAGAAAGCGGTAAACGAGAAAGTAAAGAACTCCCAAAATTTATGAGAACCATTTTAGAAACTTTCAAAAGAAGTGGGTCACTGTTCTAGAAATGAACAAATATTGCTTAGAGACAACCCAGATACATAAAAGAAAATGTAGATTATGACTCTTTTAATACGCCGCTAGCTAGGAGTAAATGCAAGTAATAAACATTAAATTAAACTATAAGGCTAAATCAAGCATGTCAAATGATTCTGAAATGAAAACTGAAAAAAAATTATGCCCTAAAATTAAGGGAAAACCAGAATCAATGAAAGGGAAAAATAAACAATTTTCATTTAAAAGTAAATGCCATTTGAAAAGCAACTAAAACTTGAACCCAAGAATTCAACCCCAAACAAGTAGAAGAGACACAAGGTTGAAGCATAAATCCTAGAAGTCTCAATCACTTCAAGGACAAGAAGGTCTCCAATCCATCATTCATGAAGGAAGTCTACATAGCAAGAAGAAGATCCTTACATAAAGGCACCTACAAAGAAGATCAAATCGAAGCAGGACCTACATCAAGCTACAAGTCATCAAGCAAGTCCACTTGGAGAAGGAAACTTGAAGAACATCAATATCCAAGGAAGGTAAGTCATCAAGTCTTCAAGGAGGAAGCAAATCCATTACATCTCAAAAATCTATCAAGTAAGTATATTTCCCTCCTAAATATACATCAATGTCTTTTTGCAAGGAAAGCAACAAATTGGTTGGATTCTTTCATGGAAGAAGAGGATTGATATACTTCTCAAGGAGAATGAACTTCTAGAACATATCAAAGGGAATATCACTATCCCTGCTAAAGAACAAACTCAATCCTTAGCTAAGTACAATAAGGATGAGACAAGAGCACAAAGGATTCTAATCGAATCAATCAAGACTCTCTCATTCCTTATGTCTCCAAATTTTAAACATCAAAAGAAATTTATGGTAAGCTATTATCGGTATCCACAACCGAAGAAGTAATATATCTAAGGAATGAATTGTACAAGATGAAGATAAAAATGGAAGGAATAGCTCCCTACTTCATGAAAATCTTTGAAATGATAGATAAACTTCAAGATCTTGGGGAAGTCATGTCTAACATAGAGATGTCAATTGTAGTAATCAACGCTCTGCCTGAGGATTGGGGAAACTTCACCTCAAGCATATATGCCAAGAAGGAAGCAACCACACTCAGTGCAATGTGGTCTCTATGCAGGACAGAGGAAGACAAACTTAAATCAAAGGAAGATGTGGGATCAAAAGAGCAAGCATTCGCTACCATGGCCAAAAGAAAGGGTAAATTTGGAAAATTTTATCCATGGAGAACAAACAACAAAGACATGTCCAAAATCCAATGTTTTGGATTCCAATAATATGGACACTACAAAAGGAATTTTCCTAAGCTTAAGAAGGACAACAACAACAAGAGTAAAAGGGAGGAAGCTCATGTGACTCAGTAAATGAAAGAAGAAAACAAGAAGCAAAAGAAGGAAGATCCTCCAGATCTCTACTATGACTAAGTCAAACTATTTACTTCAAGTCTTCTTTCAAGTTTTTGAGTAGTATTGGAGCATGTAGGAATAGAATAAAATTGCATGGCTAGAAACATACTCTAGAATCTAGAAGCATGATGTACATAGAGTTCAAAATACTCATGTAGAAGAAGCATTTATAAATAAGAATAAAATGAATGGTTAGAATCATCTTCTAGAATATATGAGCATGGTAGATATAACTCAAGATATTCATGTAGAAGGAGCATACCTAGTAGAGGACCTCATCCACAATGAAATAAAATTGATCATGATTAAGAAATCTTAGAAGACCTCCATCATCAAAATAAAAGAAACATTTGCAATGCAAGGGTCTTTAAGATCCAATGATGGAATCTTCAAAATAAGGTTCATGAACCAAAGCAGATGTCTCATTGGGAATCTCATTCATGTGATTCAAGAAAAAGATGATATGTAGGCAAGATAATATGAATCAAGAAGGGCCACACCAAGGACAACCAAATGAAGCTAAGATGATCAAAGCAAAATCAAGATGAGGTATGTATGCATCAAAGTTTAGTCATGTTATCTTTTATGTATTATTGAGTCATGGGAATAGTTCTATAAACATGATCAAGTATGAAAGAATCTCTTTCACTAAGGACATGCTCAAAGGCATGTACTACAATGCAATGAAGGTCAACAAAAGAATATGCTCACATAAGGAGTATAATATTGATGACTACAAAGCAAGACTACATAAGGAGTATGATATGTTTCAACGAGTTTCTTGCTCATTGAAATAGGTCTAGCACATGTTAAGTGTTATATGTGAGTCAAATAGTCAAAATGAAATGTTGAAGGCCTTAAGGGCATGGTACACTATGTATGAATATGCATTAAAGTCAAGAGAATACCTCCAAGCAAATTCAAGTCTCCTCCTATGCAAAGGCACCATCAAAGAAGCTCCTTCAAGCATAGAATCCATTTGAAGTCTACTCAACAAGTTGGCCTACAAATAGTGAAACAAGTCAGCCTACAAATAGTGAAACAAGTCAGCCTACAAGTCGGTCTAAAAGGAGGGACAATCCTCTATAAATAGAGGTTTTCCACTCCAATACAACGCAATCAGGGAGCTCTGAAATCAGCAAAGTAAAGAATCAAGTAAAGGGTAATGAAAGGACAAGAAAAGGGTCTCCAAGGACAGTGAGGAAGAAGGAATAAACACCGAGCCTTAGAGGTCTTTTCTAGGGCTTATTACAGTTACACATGCGAGAAAAGGATGGCTATCTGAGGTCATTACAATAGCACTATCACAGTCACATAGCTCTCATTGTTTGGGGTATCAAAGTAGGCCCATAAGGCCTCTTTCTCAACTGAAGAAGAGGCTCACTCAAGCGAGGAAGAAATGAATATTCTATCATAAGAATCTGGAAGGAATCCTCCCACGCGTGCGAAAAACTAGGGTTGCACTACAATCATAACAAGTCTGCAACTACGCATCAAGAAGGATCTTGATTGGACAAGATAAGGAAGGTATCCTTATAGATGAAATACTTCACTAAGTATCAACGATATGTATCTGTTATAGAGCTAGCATAACAAGGACTATCACCAGTTTTTGGAAGAATGAAGTGCCGCAAGAAGGAGGACGAAGTGCCTAGGAACAAAGTGTTGGAAGAAGCAAAGACTTGACCTGTGCTTGGAAGATATTCTTGTCAAGGGTCTAGGGTTTGGCATTGATCAATAGAATCTTCAATAAGATAAATTCATGAAAGGGTTTTCCTCTCAAGAGAAGAGAGGTTTTGGCCCTGGAAGAGAGCCAACATCTTTTGTTCTTGTTCTTATGTTTTGGTCGCAGTTTGATGAAGCACACACACATGTATTAATAATAAGAAGAAGAAGATTAAGCTAACAAGAAAAGGTAAAAAGGCCCCACAAATTGTTATCAAGTAATGAAGAATCACACTACACCTAATTTTCCCTAGATTCTTCAACGTATAATTTGTGCAGGCATGAGAAGCAAGGAAGATCTTAGTTCCTTGTTGTGGGGTTTGGGGTAAGAGGAAGTTCAAGAGCTCCAAGAGAACACTACTAAGTAGTAATGCACTTTCAATATTTTTACTCACATATATTTTTGTTTAATAACATCTAAATTACATCCATATTACATTTTGTTGGGTATACGACCAAAGTCCCACATTGACTAGAAGTGGGGAGGATCATGGGTATATAAGGATGGACAAATATCTCCATTGGTATGAGGCCTTTTGGGGTAAGTCCAAAAGCAAATCCATGAGGGCTTAGGCCCAAAGTGGACAATATCATTACCATTGTGGAGATATGTGGTGTCCAGAATCCTTACAAGTGGTATCAGAGCCATGCCCCGAAGTTAGCCAAGTGGATGAATC
>APFE031075720.1:565811-577612 GCA_000404065.3 Pinus taeda | reverse complement strand
TATAATAAGTTTGAATGAGTTTCTTGCTCATTGAAATAGGTCTAGCACATGTTAAGTGTTATAAGTGAGTCAAATAGTCAAAAAGAAATGTTGAAGACCTTAAGGGCATGGTACACCATGTATGAATATGTATTAAAGTCAAGAGAATACCTCCAAGAAAATTCAAGTCTCCTCCTATGCAAAGGCACCATCAAAGAAGCTCCTTCAAGCATAGAAGCCATCTAAAGTCTACTCAACAAGTTGGCCTACAAATAGTTAAACAAGTCAACCTACAAGTCGTCCTAAAAGGAGGCGTGGTCCTCTATAAATATAGGTTCTCCAATCCATACAACACAATCAAGGAGCTCTGAAATTAGTGAAGTAGGGAGTCAAGTAAAGGGTAATAAAAGGATGAGAAAAGGGTCTCAAAGGAAAATGACGAAGAAGGAAGAAACATCGAGCCTTAGAAGTCTATTCTAGGGCTTATTATAGTTACACGTGCGAGAAAAGGAGGCTATATGAGGTCATTACAACAAAACTATCATAGTCACATAGCTCTCATTGTTTGGGCTATCAAAGTAGGCCTAAGGCCTCTCTCTCAAGCAAAGAGTAGGCTCACTCAAGTGAGGAAGAAAGGAATATTCTATCATAATAATCTAGAAGGAATCCTCCCACACATGCGAGAAACTAGAGTTGCACTATAGCCATAACAAGTCTGCAACTACACATCAAGAAGGATATCGGTTGGACAAGATAAGGAAGGTATCCTTATAGATGAAATACTTCACTAAGTATCAAAGATACGTATCTCTCCTAGAGCTAGCATAACAAGGACTATCACTAGTTGCCAGAAGAATGAAGTGCCGAAAGAAAGAGGATGAGGTGCCTAGGAACAAAGCACCGGAAGAAGCAAAGACTTGACTTGTGCTTGGAGGATATTCTTATCAAGGATCTAGGGTTTGGCATTGATGAATAGAATCTTCAATAATATAAATTCATGAAAGGGTTTTCCTCTTAAGAAAAGAGAGGTTTTGGCCTTGGAAGAGAGCCAACATCTTGTGTTATTGTTCTTATGTTTTTGTCTCAATTTGATGAAGCACACACACATGTATTAATAATAATAAGAAGAAGATTAAGCTAACAAGAAAAGGTAAAAAGGCCCCACAAATTTCTATCAAGTAATGAAGAATCACACTACACCTAATTTTCCCTAGATTCTTCAACATATAATTTGTGTAGGCATGAGAAGCAAGGAAGATCTTAGTTCGTTGTTGTGGGGTTTGGGGCAAGAAGTTCAAGAGCTCCAACAGAACACTACTAAGTAATAATGGACTTACAATATTTTTACTCACGTATAATTTTGTTTAATAACATCTAAATTACATCCATATTACATTTCACACATTAAGACTTAGGACTTGGTAACTTATATATTTAGTTTCCTAATAAATTTTAGATCAAATATTAATTAAAGGTTAATTTTCTCTCACTCATAATTTCTAACGATCTTACAAAAATGAAAAGAAATCTTTTAAATCTTGCATTCTCAAAATTTAATCAAAGCACCATGTAAAAAAAAAAAAAAAAAAATTATAAGTGCAAAAACTCTCTACTTGAATCTTTTTACATATAAGTTTTATTCATTTTGAATTTCAATCGAATAATATGACATTTTCAAATTTAAATAATATGTAGCATATGGACATAAGTTTTCCTAAAGTGATGTATGACGAAATAATTCCTACAAGCTTCATGGCAAAAGTTACACATGAAGAGACTTATCTTGGATTTAAATATGGAGATGGGAAATTGAGTTAGGGACAACAACTCTTCGCCCAATCGTACCATAGACGAGATGCAACTAGATCTCTCTTACAGTTATCACCCCTGAGCCGAATTCCAAAGACTGAGATGGCTTTTCTCCAGGGTTTAAATACCAATTGTTGGTTGAAATAGGGACTCTTGAGGTCCGCCCACCTCCACCCACCTACCAAATAGTAGTCAACCAAATGCACAGTGAATCCAGAGGCTTGTTGCCTCCACCCTACAACTTTTCAACAACCAATATACTCCAAGGGATCCATATGCTTCACTTACACCCTAAAACATGTAACATAGTGGTTACACCCTCTTAAGGGAATACAAAACCCAATTCCAAACCAGATGAAACAAGCAAGGAGGATTTCAGAACTTCCCCTATCAGGAATCCAAGGACTAAATCTCAACCCAAGCTTGTCAATGGAATCTAGAGAAGACCATCTCCACCCTCTAACTCTAGGGCGTCCAGAGATTTATCCTCACCTAAAGATAATTATTTTGTGCTCTTATTGTTCAACCCAAAATGTGTAGGTTTCTTCTCTGAGCATTGTATAAGTCCATAATCTCTCTACAATGTTGTAGAAATATCCAATTTTTCTAGACCAAGATATATGTGCATGGCCTTTTCGTTACTGAACAAAAATGTGTGCTCCTCTTTTCTATGAATATTATTGTTTTTTCTCCTTCCTGTGGTGCGAGTTTTTTCCTGTTTCCAATGATTCCTATGTGTGTTCAGTGATCCCCATTCCCCTTGCATGATTTATGTTCTCCTTTTTTTCACCAGTTGCCTTACCATGTAAAACAAACCCTTGTTGCCTTATTGATATATTTGATAAAGAAACATCATGTTGGTAAAGGGCCACTATCCCTGTCTTGGCTTAGAGATTTGGTTCTAGATTGCTCTTGATTAAAAAATTTATTTTATTACATAAATCAACAATCACATATCATTTTATTTTTTTATTTTTATATTTTTATAAAGTACTTAAAAATATATTTGCATAACACGTATATGGATAATTAAAAAATTGGAAAACGCATATAATTTTCACATATCTTCAACATTGTCCATTTTACAACCTCACACGACATTGCTTTGTTCAATATTTTACTTTACTGTGGCCCTACCAATGACTGGAATTTCAGCGTGTCGCTGGCGGAAAAAAGGATGGTATAGTTTTCGGTATTCTCTTCACATCTCATTGAAGCAATGAGTGCATGCCACGAGATCAAAAAGTTCCAATAATTTCCCACCACTAAAGCTTCACGGAAGCTGCCATATCTTGAGTTGAAGTATTCACTTCATACATGGTTCGAATGTTAACCCGGGTGCTTGAGGTTTATGTGGAACAACAAATCATTCGTGGCCATTTGAAAAGCCTCTGCATTATGGGAAGGGAAGTCAAAAAGCATGTGCAAGCTCAAACTCCACATGGTTAAAGAGCCGAGGCAGTTTCATCGCACTTCGTTTCGTTCGGACGCGACTACCCAACCTTTCTACATTTCGTCATGCACGGGTGCGTCCACCCGACCACCCGTTGCACTCCTAACTCGCACAAATGACTCATCAACCAGCGCCCTCACCTGGCTCGTTCACCTGGCACCTCCGTTTGGTTTCATGCACCCACGCATTGCCCAAACTCACCTTCTGCGCTCATTCAACCATGCACCCACACTTTGCCAAACTCGCCACCTGGTTGACCCAACCTATGTTTGTCCGCCCAGTGTTCCGTGTGCGCCTGACCCGCGCTTAGACCTGATGGCCGACTTGTTCCGCCTGAACCCTTCACTGCCTGTGTCCTACGCCCTGCGGCCACCCACCAACTCGCCTAGACCTGTGGCTAGGGTGCCTCTGCCCCTATGTCTGCCTACACCTTTTGACCAAATTTCAGAACTCAATCCTTTACTCGCACTTCATCTTGTGTGTAGACTTGCTCGTACTTGGATGATGCCTTTCTTCACCTTGCCCACGCTCTATATATATGCCAACTCGCCAAGTTTTGTTGCGTGTCATCCCAAGCCAGCTAACCCACCATTTTGGCTTTTTGGCTATCTTTCACGTCAACCAAGGTGAGGGCGCCCACACCCGATACCGCCCCACCATATAAGCTCATCCATCCAACATTTCCACACTTAACCGTTTTTTTGTCAAACAACCCTTCGCATTTCTCCATCGTTTCGACCGACTCATTGCACCGTGCGGGCGTGTCGGCTCGTCAGTTACTCCAACTCGCCCTCTCACCCATAATGCGCCCGTCGTCGATCTCGGTTCTAACCCCGGGGCATTACATCCTCCCCCACTTCAAGTCTTTGTTGTCCTCGACAAATCCTCATCCCATGGACCATCTGTCGCCAAGATATCCATCCACACAACAGTGTATATGGGTAATCCAAATGTCCACTACTCAACCTGCCTCATGTCATAGATATGTCGTTGCTCTGCAAGGAATCATGTGCTGGTATCCCTCATGTCAGTGATTAGTTGGGTAGATAATCCAACCATGCATCGCCTCCATAAGAACTCACACCCCTACATCATCATGATTGTGGACTGCATGCTACCTATCAAGCTATGTCATCTCACCCCTGGATTCCTCCTCAAAGTGTTTGGAGACTCACTACCATGAACAGCTAACAATGAGCCTCATCCTCCATGATAGTCTAAGACAATGAGGAGGTAGCAGAGCCTGAAGGCTCTCCCTCACTAATCAACTCAATCCACCTATCTGAATCCTCCACTTCCATTCTCTCCAAAAGTATGCCTCCCTATCCTCCATCTGAGCATTCGGCCTCACATACTCTTCATCATCGTCATCTTCCACCGCTTTCAGCCTCTTAGATAGATCCAAGATGCTATCTGAAAATGTCCTGATAACCTGTGATTGCTCCACAAACTTTTCCTCTGCAACAAACAACCGTTTAAAAATCTCTTCATTTCTTTTCTCATTCTCCATGTTCATCGCTATTAACTTATGTTCGGGCTTAGTTACTCCCAAGGCTGGTACACCAATGGGTACATCCTCTCGTCTGTCATAAATGTACAATTTCTTCATATGGGGAACAATCATCGCATCAAATTCCTTCATGAATCCTATACCCAGTACAGCCTCATAGTCATCTATCTGCGCTATAGTGAAATCGACTTTCCCTATCCATTCACCAAGTCTCACATCCACTTTTTCAGCCACACCAATCACAAAATCTGGAGGAGAATTCATTGTCTTCATTTGTGCCTGCACTAATACAAACTTCAACCCAATCCTTCTTGCAGTATCTTCGCTCATGAAGTTGTGAGTTGCTCAACTATACACCATAGTAAGCACAGTAACACTCCCAACCTTCATTTCGACATACTCCAAATTGTTTCTTTCCGGGTCTCTCCTTGAGATAGCTTCCATAGCCACCGTAGCTCCTAGAATCTACATAACTCCTACGGAAGTTTCTTCTTTCTTCTTCGCATTGGATTGTGCCAAGGCAGCCACCTTTCGTCTTGAAGGACAATTCTTCACCATGTGTGGTTCCTCGCATATCCAACACTTCAGTGGTTACTTCGTCTTCGACTTGTCATTTGATCTTGAAGTCTCATCTTTCCTATTCTTCTCTATCAGTTTGTCACACTTCTTCTTCTTCTCTTCAGAACCCTCATCGTAGTGTTCCACCAAACGATCCACAGCAGCAAAAGCTTCCTCAAGTGTCTTAATATTTTGTCTCTTCACTTCATTCCACACCCAAGGTTTCAGACCTATGATAAAGTTGAACACCTTGTCCCTTTCTGCCATGTCTAGAAGTTCCAAAACCGCACTTGAGAATTCTCGCTAATATGCCTGCAGACTTCCCATTTGATTTATGTATTTTATTTTCATCCTTGCATCCCATGTTTCATCTTTTGGACTGAAGTGGGTTTGCAAAGTCTTCTTCATGTCATCCCACGAAATTATGTCTTCAGCATTGCCATTGGTAATCTAATCCATCCTCCGTCACCACCACATCTTAGCATCCTTCGTCAAGAATTGAGAAAATACCTTCACTTTGGTTTCCTCAATGGATAATCCCAAGCACTCCAAGTACTATTCCATATCCCATAGAAAGTTACCAAAAGTTTTCGCACTCCTCGTCTTGTCATAAGAATCTGTATCTTTGACCTTGACATGAGTCACACCTCCACCTGAGTTGTGTCTCACAGCCTTCTTAAAAAATGTGACCTCATCCAGAACATCGTCAAGAGCTTGTTGCAATTTCAAGATTTCAGCCAAACCTTGATCTCTTGCTTCACCAATCTTCTCGACTTCTTCTTTCATTTGCGTATACTCCCATTTTGTATACTCATATTGAACCTTGAGGTCTTCAAGTTCCTCTTTCACCTTCGCATAGCCTTCGTGAACCTGCATGTTCTTAGCCTTCATCGAAGCCATATCAGAACCCAATTTCTCCACATGATCCAATACCCTGTCAAGGAAAGCCTCTCTAGCATCTTGGCTAGATTCACCTATCATGATCTGAGGTTCTTCTACCATCGCTACCATCTGCTTCCTTTGTGATCTTGTGTAGACCATAAACTTCAAATCTAAATCACCTGTCAGACTTCTTCATCACGTATCGACCTCTGAATCAACCTTTCAGTTGCACTTCAACGTGTTCTATGAATTAGGGCTCTGATACCACCTGTCACGCCCCTACACTGGTGGTGATCTTCCAACCGCACTATAGGAGGTACGACACCACCGACCCTTTTCTTTTTAACAAAACTAACCATCATGGACTATGCCTATTCTTATACTTAGTTTATTTTTTGACCAGCTAAGTACAACATTCGTTAACACAATGGAAACATTAATCTTTCATAAACATCACTAACACATTATCATCATTATCTTTCAAATGCATAGCAGATAAACTCAGGAGGGGAAACTCCGTGTAAATATGAGTCTGCCCATATAACAATGATAATATCCAATTTTACACATAAAACTTACAATGGAGAGAAACCCTAAGTTTCATCTCATACTTATATAATTTCACCTTCCTTCACTATCGTGCAGCCTTGCCCAACCACCAAGAAAAGTCACAGAAGTTGTTACCCAACTCGTTCACCCGTCGCACTTGTTACAAAAACTTCTTCACCGGTGCCCCAGCTCATCAAGTCGCACTACCAGTGCCTACTGTTCAGGTAAACGCCTTGCTTGAATGCTTTGTCGTTTAGCTTTCCTGTCTCGTCGTCATGTCGCACCGCCCGTGCCCAACTTCATTGTTCACCTTCATTTCGTCATGCCCGCCCGTCGGCACATTCATCGCACTTCATTTCGTTTGGGCATGCCCACCGTGACCGCCATCCATTCAACATTTCCTCATGCACGGGCGCGTCCATCCGACCGCCCGTCACTCTCCTAACTCGCACAATTGACTCGTCAACCAGCACCCTCGCCCGGCTCACGTTCCAGCGCCCATTCAACCACGCACCCACACTTTGCCAAACTCGCCACCCGGTTGACCAAACCTGTGTCTGTCCGCCCGACGCTCCATGTGCACCTGCCCAAGCTACTACCTGACCCGCACTTAGAGCTAACCGTCGGCCTGTTCTACCTGAACCATCCACTGCCTGTGTCCTGCGCCCTGTGGCCACCCACCAGCTCGCATAGACCTGCGGCTAGGGTGCTTTAGCCCCTATGTCTACCTGCACCTTTCACCCAAATTTCATAACTCAATCCTTTACTCACACTTCGTCTTGTGTGAAGACTTGCTCACACTTGGATGATGCCTTTCTCCACCTTGCCACGCTCTATATATATGCCAACTTGCCAAGTTTTGTTGCACGTCATCCCAAGCCAGCTGACCCACTATTTTGGCTTTTTGGCTATCTTTCGGTGTCGACCAAGGTGAGGGCGCCCACACCCAGGACCTCCCCACTGTATAAGCTCGTCCATCCAACTTTTCCACACTAGCCGCCTTTTTGTTAAACGACCTTTCGCATTTCTCCATCGTTTCAACCGACTCGTTGCATCATCCGGGTGCGTTGGCTCGTCGGTTGCTCCAACTCGCCCTCTCGCCCATCATGTGCCTGTCACCAATCTCGGTTCTAACCTGGGGACATTACATCCTCCCCCACTTCAATTCTTTGTCGTCCTCAACATATCCTCATCCCAGCAACTATTTGTCGCCAATATATCCGTCCACCCAATTGTGTATATGGGTAATCCATATGTCCACTACTCAACCTACCTCATGTCATAGATATGCCACTGCTGTGCAAGGAACCATGTGCTGGTACCCCTCATGTTGGTGATTATTTGGGTAGCGAATCCAACCACGCATCGCCTCCATAATAACTCATGCCCCTACATCATCATGATTGTCCACTGCATGCTACGTGTCAACCTATGTCATCCCACCCCTAGATGCCTGCTCAAACTGTTTGGATACTCACTGCTGTGAGCAGCTAATAATGAACCTCATCCTCCATGATAGTTTGAGATGATGAGGAGGGAGCAGAGCCTGAAGGCTCTCCCTCACTAATCAACTCAATCCACCTATCTGGATCCTCCACTTCCATTCTCTGTATGTATGCCTCCCGATCCTCCATTTGAACAGTGGGCCTCACATACTCTTCGTCGTCATCATCCTCCATTGCTTCCAACCTCTTAGATAGATCCAAGATGCTATCTGACAATGTCCTGATAACCTGTGACTGCTCTGCAAGCTTTTCCTTTGCAACAGACAACCGCTTACAGATCCCTTCATCTCCTTTCTCATTCTCCATGTTCATCGTTGTTAACTTACATTCCGGCTTAGTTACTCCCAAGGTTGGTACACCAATGGGTACATCCTCTCGTCTGTCGTAAATGTACAGTTTCTTCATATGGGGAACAATCATCGCATCAAATTCCTTCATGAATTCTATACCTAGTGCAGCCTCATAGTCATCTATCCACACTACAGTGAAATCGAATTTCCCTGTCCATTCACCAAGTGTCACATCCACTTTTTCAACCACACCAATCACAGAATATGGAGGAGAATTCACTGTCTTCATTTCTGCCAGCACCGGTACAAACTTCAGCCCAATCCTTCTCACAGTATCTTTGCTCATGAAGTTGTGATTTGTGCCACTATCCACCATAGTAAACACAACAACACTCCCAACCTTCATTTTGACATACTCTAATTTGTTTATTTCTGGGTCTCTCCTTGAGATAGCTTCCATAGCCACTGCAACTCCTAGAATCTGCATAACTCCTACAAAAGTTTTTTCTTTCTTCTTCGCATTGGATTGTGCCAAGGAAACCACCTTTGGTCTTGAAGGAGAATTCTTCACCATGTGTGGTTCCTCGCATATCCAACACTTCAGCGGTTTCTTCGTCTTCGACTTGTCATTTAATCTCGAAGTCTCCTTTTTCATATTCTTCTCTTTCAGTTTGTCATACTTCTTCTTCTTCTCTTCAGAACCCTCATCGTAGTGTTCCACCAAATGATCCACAGCAGCAAAAGCTTCCTCAAGTGTCTTAATATTTTGTCTCTTCACTTCATTTCGTGCCCAACGTTTCAAACCTAATTTAAAGTTGAACACCTTGTCCCTTTCCGCCATGCCTGGAAGTTCCAAAACCACACTTGAGAATTCTCGCTAATATGCCTGCAGACTTCCCATTTGATTTATGTATTTTATCTTCATCCTTGCATCCCATTTTTCGTCTTGTGGACTGAAGTGGGTTTTCAAATCCTTCTTCATGTCATCCCGTGAAGTTATGTCTTCAACATTGCCATTGGCAATCTGATCCGTCCTCTGTCACCACCACATCTTAGCATCCTTCATCAAGAATTGAGCAGCTACCTTCACTTTGGTTTCCTCATCGAATAATCCCAAGCAGTCCAAGTACTGTTCCATATCCCATAGAAAGTTACCAAGAGTTTTCGCACTCCTCGTCCCATCATAAGAATCGGACTCTTTGACCTTGACATGAGTCACACCTCCACCTGAGTTGTGTCTCACAACCTTCTTCAAAACCGCGATCTCATCCAGAGCATCGTCAAGAGCTTGTGGCAATTTCAAGATTTCAGCCAATTCTTGATCTCTTGCTTCACCAATCTTCTTGATTTCTTCTTTTGTTTGCATATACTCCCATTCCATATACTCGTATTGAACCTTGAGGTCTTCAAGTTCCTCCTTCACCTTCGCATAGCCTTCATGAACCTGCATGTTCTCAGCCTTCATTGAAGCCATATCAAAACCAAATTCCTCCACATGATCCAATACCCTGTCAAGGAAAGCCTCTCTAGCATCTTGGCTAGATTCACCTGTCATTACCTGAGGTTCTTCCACCATCGCTGCCCTCTGCTTCCTTTGTGATCTTGCGTAGACCATAAACTGAAAATTTGAATCACCTGTCAGACTTCTTCATCACGTATCAACCTCTAAATCAACCTGTCAGTTGCACTTCAACTCATTCTCTGAATCGGGGCTCTGATACCACCTGTCATGCCCCTACACTGGCAGTGATCTTCCAATCGCACTATAGGAGGTGCAGCACCACTGATCCTTTTATTTTTAACAATACTAACAATCGTGGACTACACCTATTCCTATACTTAGTTTATTTTTTGATAAGCTAAGTACAACATTCGTTAACACAACGAAAAACATTAATCTTTCATAAACATCATTAACACGTTATCATCATTATCTTTCAAATGCACATTGGATAATCTCGGGAGGGGCAACTCCCTGTAAATATGAGTTTACCCAGATAACAATGATAATATTCAGTTTTACACATAAAACTTACAATGGAGAGAAACCCCAAGTTTCATCTCATACTTATACAATTTCACCTCCCTGCACTGTTGTGCAGCGTTGCCCAACCACCAAGAAATGTCACACGAGTTCTTCCCAACTCGTGCACCTGTCGCACTTGTCGCACAAACTTCTTCATCGGCGGCTCGACATGTCGAGTAGCACTACCAGTGCCCACCATTTGGTTAAACACCTTGCCTGAACGCTTCATCGTTCAGCTTGCCCGTCTCGTTGTCATGTCGCACTGCCCGCGCCCAACTTCATTGTTCACCTTCGTTTCGTCGTGCCCGCTCGTCGGCACATTCACCATACTTCGTTTCATTCGGGCACGACTGCCCAACCGTTCAATGTTTCCTCGTGCACGGGCGCGTCCACCCGACCGCCTGTCGCACTCCTAACTTGCACAACCGACTCGTCAACCAATACCCTCGCCCGACTCATTCACCCAGCACCTCCATTTGGCTTCGTGCGCTCGCGCCCTGCCCGAGCTCACCTTCCGGCACTCGTTCAACCGTGCACCCACACTTTGCCAAACTCGCCACCTGGTTGACCCGACCTATGTCTGTCTGCTCGGTGCTCCATGTGCGCACGCCCAAGCTGCTACCTGACCCGCGCTTAGACCCGATCGCCGACCTGTTTCGCCTGAATTGTCCACTGCCCCTGTCCTACGCCCTACACGTCCTGCGACCACCCACCAGCTCGCCTAGACCTGCTGCTAGGGTGCTTCGACCCCTATGTCTGCCTGCACCTTTCGCCCAAATTTAAGAACTCAATCCTTTACTCGCACTTCGTCTTGTGTGAAGACTTGCTCGTACTTGGATGATGCCTTTCTCCACCTTGCCCATGCTCTATATATATGCCAACTCGCCAAGTTTTGCTGCACGTCGGCCCAAGCCAGCTGACCCACCGTTTTGGCTTTTTGGCTATCTTTCGGCGTCAACCAAGGCGAGGGCGCCCACACCCAGGACCGCCCCACCATATAAGCTTGTCCATCCAACTTTTTCACACTTTGTCGTTTTTTTGTCAAACGACCCTCCGCGTTTCTCCATCGTTTCGACTGACTCGTCGCACAGTGCGGGCGCGCCAGCTTGTCAGTTACTCCAACTCGCCGTCTCGCCCATCATGCGCCCATCACCGATCTTGGTTCTAACCCGGAGGCATTACAAGGGATATAACAAGGCATTTTTTTACCATTATAGCTAAAATATAACCAATTTTTTAA
>APFE031075720.1:551735-565791 GCA_000404065.3 Pinus taeda | reverse complement strand
TAATTTATTTATTTATTTATTTTAATTTTAAATTATGCATTTTACATTAAGCTAAATAATGATTACAAGGCCAAAATTATTTTGCTATTGGTTTATAGGAAGGGAAATTAATTTTGGAACATGTATTCAAAGTCTTAGCATTTCTAAAACCTTCTTTAACTAGAGTATCTTATAAATAAAAATTTATAAACATAGATTGGTTGTGCCACTTTGAGATATATGGATATGATAAAACAAAAAAAATTATTAGTATTGCAAGAAAAAAAATCTGAGTCATAATAATTATTGGACAAAATCCACTTTTCGCTGATTACTATCTTCATCCAAGGTGAAAGAGATGTTGATTGATCTCATGGCTAGATTGATCAGCTTACCGTCTATATTGTCAATATTTTCCTCCATTCTGCCATTCTTATAAAATTCTCTTAGTAAATCACATCCCTATACCACTTACATATTACGGTGACATTTCACCTTGTGTTAGTTTCTTGCCATAATCAATAAAATGACAAAAATACATCCAATATCCCAAATATAATGAAAACCACAACACTTTTTATATAAATGGACATCATAACGAAGCCAGAATAAACATATAAACCGACATCATAACGAAGCCATAATAAACAACCTGAGCACCCTACTCGGAAATCCTGATTTTTGCTGATCACTATCTTCATCCAAGGTGAAAGAGATGTTGATTGATCTCATGACTAGATTGATCAGCTTACCGTCTATATTGTCAATATTTTCCTCCATTTCTGCCATTCTTATAAAATTCTGTTAGTAAATCACATCCCTATACCACTTACATATTAAGGTGACATTTCACCTTGTGTTAGTTTCTTGCCATAATCAATAAAATAACAAAAGTACATCCAATATCCCAAATATAATGAAAACCACAACACTTTTTATATAAACGGACATCATAACAAAGCCAGAATAAACCTATAAACCGACATCATAACGAAGCCAGAATAAACAACCTGAGCACCCTACTCGGAAATCCTAAAATTTGATTTTCCCATAACACTCCAAATTGCAATTTGTGCAGTTCTTTATCCTTGCAATTTATACCATTATTTCTTATCATTTATTGCAATGAATACTGACGATTGAAATACTCCGTATGAAAAGTCGCCTTTTTCATCTTTTTATAATGTGCAGACAGCGACGTGCAAAAGCATCACTGAACTACAGTGCAACCTTTTTATAGTGTGCACACTGAAATACAGTACAAACTTTTAAGAAGCTTCTGCAAATGGTCTGAGACCAAAGGCATCACGACAAAGGTGCATGACATTTTTTCAATAAAGGTGAATACTTTAGAAGGAACTATTAAATTTTTACAATGCCCCTTTAGTTAAATCTGATGTGTGAAAATGGGTGAGGTCTAGTTTCATGGTGAATAATTTTTTATAATACTTTTTTAATTAAAATTAAATGTGATGCGTGAAAATGGGTTAGGTGTAGTTTCTTGGTGAATAAGTTGGGAAGTTAAAAATTAAGCCATTATTAGGCTAGTTGGCTAGTGAATGAGTTGGCTTCCTCCGGAGTGAGAGTTGGGTAGGGAAACCCATTATTAAGCCTTTAAGGGATCTGCTGACTTCAATTTCAAGTGTAACGGTTAGTTTTTTATGTTAATTTTAACCATTTAACTAATGGTAAAATTTAATTTTATCATCGAGTTAGAGTTGAATGTTAAGTGTAATAATGGGTTAGTTTTTTAATTTATTGTCAATTTTAAATTTAGATTTTACTTCATGGTAAATCAGAGTTAAGTGTTCATATAAGTAGTTATATGTTAAATATTGTATGTGATAGCAGTAAAGTTTTATTAAGAAAAAATAACATTGTAAATATCAAATAATGATTTGATAGAATTGTGGTATCATTTTTATAAATGTGTTTGAGGTAAGGATATTGAGCATTTACAATATTTAATTTGTAGAATTTTAAAATTTAAAATGGTTAGGAAAATAATAAAGTAATAATTAAAATAATCAAAAAAGAGCTAAAAAAAATAAATTATTTTAATTGTATTTTTGGATTATTTAGATTTATATCCAATTCGTGCTTACACTTTATATTTGAGAAATATATGTACTTTTCTTTATTTTGCATGATTATTGGTTTTTTTGTAAATCAAGGAATTATATTAATTCAAGAGAATAGTGCATCCATAAGTGCTCCATTTTGGACCTCCACCAACCTCATTCCTACAAGACTTGGCCAGGTGGTATATACAAAAAAAAATTGGCCACACAGATAGCCCACAAAGACCAAACCATCCCAAAATCCATATGCACCCCACAGTCATCCTTCAACTTGCATATTACCGATATCATGGTTCACTAGATCGTTCCCATGCAATTGACATATTGCCTCGCGTACATGGGCCTATGTACTCCACGCGACCCTCTAGATGATGTAAACTCGCTTGCAGCCTTTTCTGACCAAGACAGAGGGATGCCATCTGATACAACCTCTGCCACTAGTTGTGTTGAAAGTCATTCATGAGGGCAATGACATCATTTCTATCGTTGTGTTGGTCCTACGTTAGTTGCTCCACGAGGACTATAAGCTAATGAAGTTGTGTCTCCAGTGAGCCAAAGGGAGGTGGAAGGGGCACCCCTCCCGATGACTAGTCTCTCGGCTGGTCTACTTCCTCCTTGAAGTCTGGACACTCCCCTTGGTGAGCATCCCCTATCCTTGAGAGCCAACACCCCTCCTCACTCTACCGCACTGCCTTTGCATACTGCCATGCTCTGTATGAGCTCGATTCACACTCTAGAAGGATACACCACCTATAACAATCAGGGAATACTAGTCAACCATGTCAATTGCCATGATGATAGCCACCACATATCCTCTCCTCCTCACCTTCAAGTTAGTCGACCACCCTTCGAGGCCACAAAACACAAAGTAGTAGGCACCTTCCTCCTGAGTGTAGTTCAACAACCAAGCCCAATGCTCTCCCCGCACCCCAAAGGATTCAGATGTGGCCCCATTCCTGAATTCTACACCAAGAAAGCAAGCTCTCACAAGGCCGTGACAACCAAAACTAGAGTTTTCCCTCTCCAGCCTCGCACTACTCCCAACAAAAAATTGACCAAACCAATACCCAAAGCTAAAACAAGTGAAATCGACAATCAACTCTTGAACTCGAAGAAGATGTGACACTCTGGTGGCCAAAATTGGTTCCTCTAAGCCAACGTCATCTCGTAATTCATCCTCGTGCCTACAAGATGACAGCGGCCAGGGTCCAAGACTATGTGCAAAAACCAGCCTCCCTTATCATGACAAACAACAGAAAGTGATGCGACTAGAAAGACAAGGTGTGGTTGAACCAAGCAACCACCTTGCAAACTATCAACCAAATTACCCACCAGCAAAGCTTCGCCCATGACAAAAGTAATGTTTGTTACTGAATGCCAGAATTTGAGTGAACAGAATAGTCCTTACTCCTTCGCAAAAGTTCATTAACCCCACATCCGGAAATACCTCATCTATTGCAAAATGTATAAGAATTAAATGCCATATGGTTATCTCTACTTTCCTCGTTTATCTCTTTTATCAAAGAATTATTAGTTATTTCAAAATTCTATTAAACTTTTTGAATGATATAATAACTATACAAAACTATATACTCAAATATTATGCTATCATTTATTTTAATATAAATACGCTAATATAAACTTTACAAAAAATGTTAGTAAAATCTTGTATCGCAACTAATTTATACCCAAATATTAACTTAACTTAATGGTCCCTCTTTACTATAATTCCAATATATAACTTTTTTTACCGACACCTACATTCATGGCTAGCAGTACCTTTAAAGGCTCTCTCTTCCTCTGTTTTTTCATTTGATTCTGATATTCGAAAGAAACCATGTATTCAATATTATGGAAATTTATTTTATTAAATTTTTAGTTTGGTGCTAGATTAAATGAGTGAGTGTTGTATGGAGTGTAGTTTTTCTAAATAAATTTCAATATAAATGTATAAGAATAAGTTGTTTTCCGGTTATGGATAATCTTTATACTTCAATTTTATACTTAAATTGATCATAGATTAATAAAAATATAGTTACCAGTAATATATAATATTATAAGAAATTGGTAATATAAATTATTAATTAACCTACAAAATATCATAATTATCAATATAATAGTAACAAAATTATAGATAATATAGATTGGAACATTAATTATTAATTAACAACAAAATATCCAAAAATGGAAGCCAGAAAATGATAAGCACTTCTCAATATATTAACATTATATTTTGAGAAGCTTACAATATGATTATTAATTTATTTGTAATCAAATTTATTTTCATTTATTTAAAGTCAAACATTAAACATTAAACATTGTACATGTAAACCAAAATTTTCATGTGGAAGAAGTATTGTGTAGGTTGGAGGTGTGCAGAAGAAGGGTGTGAAATGAGGAATGTGTGGGAAGTGGGGATGTGTGCGAAAGGAGGAAGAATGCAAAAGAGGCATCGTCAATTCTGCACCTTCTACGTGTGCAATAGATTTTAAAGTCAGATTAATATATAGTTATTGATATGCTAGCGCAATTAAGATAGTGTGAGGTTAACATCTTGTTCAGGGTTTGATTACACTTTGATTCACCAAAAAAAGGTCGAAAGAACAAGATTAATATATAGATATTGATATGCTAGCGCAATTAAAATAGTGTGAGGTTAACTTCTTGTCCGGGGTTTGATTACACTTTGATTCACCAAAAAAATGTTGAAAGAACAAGGGTTCATGTCTTGTCCTCATGAAAATGGATTCTTGATTTGTTTACAAATAATAAGCCTTAATTAATATTTTTATATGCACTAATCTGCGCTCTAACCAGTTGATTGAGTTTATGTGACAACACGCGGGTTTGATTACAAGTTGATTCACCAGAAAAATGTCGAAAGAACAAGGGTCTGTGTCTTGTCCTCATGAAAATGGATCCTTGATTTGTTTACAAATAGTAAGCCCTAATTAATATTTTCATATGCATTAATCTGCGTTTTGACAAATTGATTGAGTTTATGTGACAACATGTTCTCCCACACAACACTTATTTCTCGCGCACATTAAAAAGACACTTCATTTAATATTGGATACTAAATTTTTTCTTAAAATTAAAATAATTTCATATATGCATATACCTCGTTTTCCTACACATACTCCTTTGCACATCCTCTTTTATGCACAGATCAACACTAGCTCCATACACTTGGTCTCACACATATCTAAATTGCTTTTATGCATAGATCAACACTAGCTCCATACACTTGGTCTCACACATATCTAAATTGGTAAATTGGTAAAGTATAAAATGAGCATGACCATCATCTTCATATAATTAATGCCTCTACAACTGAAATCCTTCCCAATTAACGTTGAGATCCGTAAGCGTCTTGAATGCACCTCAAAATAGAAGCTGCTAAATCCTTGCCTCCACCCAGAGTTAATAAATAGGGAGTAAACCTTCCACCTATCCCTTATTACATCCTTTATGATGTGAGTTTCCCACGTGTACTCATGATCCCAACATTTAGCCATGGAGGGTAGTCACCAAAGCTAAAGAGTGAGAGAAAATATGGTCGACAAAACCACTTGAAAACTGACAAGAGGGCATCGATTTTCCAGCACAATCCCTTTTCCTTTAATGCTAATTAGTGCTATCAGTACTCCTAATATTTGATTTTTGAATGGAATTTTCATGGTATACGTTTGAAAACTATAGTACTCCCATTCTGAACCATCACTCCTTGATCTAGGGAAACACCTTTATTTGCGATTGGATCGGCTATTGTGTTGATATGCCTCTTCACCTTTATTTGCGATTGGATCCGCTATTGTGTTGATATGCCTCTTCACCTGAAAGAAATAAAAAACCTCACGCTTCACTGAAGGCTTATTCTATTCGAGATAGGAGAGAGGATCTACACCTAGTTGTCTTTTATTTTGCATTTTTATGAGATAATTAGCATAGAGTCACCAAAAACCACTAGTAACTATATATATTTTAAATTATTAATTTTATCTCTTGTTACAATGTTAAGAATTCATTTTAAATTTTAGATGCACTTCTCAAACCTCAACCATAATTAGTTTCTATTACTTTATCGAGGCAAAAAATAACCCCTCCGTCTCTTGCTTCTCTGAAGAAAAATTTGGTTGTTACACTTCATAGGGTAGTTGGTTTTTAGTACAAACTTGTTGATGGCAATTCTTTGCTTGGACATTCTATGCCATGGAACTGTGACTCGATATTATTTAATAATGGTGTTGTCTAACTATTATAGGTTTTTGTTGACGATATTTTTTGGGTCAAATCTTGATTTTTACTGTTTAAAATTTGGTATTTGACTATGTATATAGATTCAACACCTTTAAAAAACTCGTGGCACTAAGATTATGAAAATTTAATAACTTAGACTTTTGAGTTCAACAAATTCCTAACTGAACAAACTAGAAAATATATTAGAAAACCCTCCCAAACTTATAAATTTAATAACTCAAACAATTTAATGGTATTGCATGTTTCACTAGAGTGTAGTAATGTGATTAGGGGATCCTTTACACCAAAATTCAAGGTTTTTGAGTGGGCCATACATGTTAGTTATATTCAAGGTACATGTTAGTTATACAACTCTAGAGTGCCCTAACGTGATTAGGGGATCCTTTACACCCAAATTCAAGGTTTTTGAGTGGCCCATACATGTTAGTTATAAAACTATTACCACCTATGTTGATTAGAATTGGATGTTAACATTCATATTTATAGGTCATTTAATGTACGATAGGATTAATTCAATTCCATACTATGTTCAACCACCATCATCATGGAATTCTTAGTGCTCGAATATATTTGATTCTTGAGCTAGACCGTCTAACTAAGATTACTTAATGTTGGTTACTTCGAGACTTGAGAAGCTCTAAAAGAAGAACGTATATTGTGAAAAAATGATAGGCCAGTTTTCAGTTCATGTATAAAAATTATGATTAGATAAAGGTGATTCAGTCGAGAAGTTCATTTTATAGTTTAATATGAGGGTGATGTATTAAGTTGAGAAGCTTATTCTGTAGCCTAATATGAGGGTGAAGTGTAATTTTTTTCTTTTTCAATGTGGAGTTCACACATGTTCATTTTAAGATAAAATAAAAATATTCTTTAAATTAAAAAATAATGCCGGCTATAATTAATTAAAAAAACAAATATACATGTTTGATTAGTTTTACTTAAAAATATTATAAAATGTAGTCTCACTCTAATTGTGCTTGCTTTATTGGTTGTTGATATTACAACCCAATACAAAGGATATATGGTACAAATATTTCACTCTCACCCTAAGTTAGAAATAAAATATTTCCATGTCCATATGAAATAAGATAATTTTATATCAACTTTTAAATTCATTTTAAAGTAATTAAAACAAAAAACAAATAAAGTTTATATTATTTATATTTTCATATTTAGATTGATAACATAAATACGTTTTAAATATATATGGTAACTAACTTATTGTAAATCCAATTTAAGAAATATATAATATATTGTATATATGGAATCAACAAAATATTCAAGGGCAAAGAGAAAAAGTTATTGAAGACTGAAATGATTCAAATAAAAAAAATAATTTTTATGGACAATGTAATCCATAAAAAAATATGTAATGATCATATAAGTAAATTTTTCATGTCAACATTATTATTATTATATTGTTTAAATACTAAAAATAATGTCTATATATTATATAATAGGTAAGTGAAAAAATAAATTTATTGTATAACCTTTTAATTATCAGTATTTACAGTTTAAAACCTTTTATTAAGAGTTATTTTGAATGCATAAATATATTTTTTGGAATTGCATGTTGAAGCTATGTGATTCCATGTATTCAAGGGACTTTCAGAAATACAATTTAAAAAATGAAAAAAAATATATAGAAAGATTCATCTTAAGTCCCTACAAAGATGTAATCTTTAGAAGTGCAACTTTTTTAAGTTTGCATTATAAAAAAGAATTTGACCCTTTGATTCAGCTAAACCCTTACTAAATTTATACTTAAAATAAATCTATACTAATTTACTAAATTTCTATTAGTTAATTAATTCAAGTAACTTAACTATATCTATTTTTTGATAGGTGGACATTCCAAGTGTTTGATTTCATCCAGTGAGCTTAAGTCTATTGCAGATTCTCTGAATATTTGGGAATCCTATAGACTTGGACGCGGTCAAAAAATTGACTGCGCCCATATCCATGTAACTCTTAAATATTCGGGAAATCTGCGATCAACTTAAAAATCTCGGATTTCATCCATTCACAAAGTATGTCAAATTTCATCCATTCACAAAGTTGTGAATTACGCTTCATTTTGGTTCGACTTAAATTTTTTTAAAGTGTGTGGTCTGTGATCTGGAATATACGAGATAAGAGAGAAAATAAAAACAAGTTGAAGGTAATTGAAATTCTAACATGATCGGCATTATATAACTCTTATTATTTTGTCACTGGTAGATATAACACAATCTATATTACGTTGACTCTCTATTAACTTATTCTTTGACCAAAAATTAAACTAAAATACATAATTTTTAAGTCACATATAATTAGAAAGCCTAACTCAATGGCAATTAGAACCAAATAATAATAATAAAATAGGCAAAAGTTAGAAAGCATAACCTAATGGCATTCGACATGCGGACATAAAAATCAAGTGCTGGAGTGGGACCATCGAGCAATGCCGAGCAAAGCCTCAACTTAATTTTTATAGTTTTCTTCATATTTAGTAATAAGGTTTTTGATAAAATAGTAATTTTACACTCTTAAAAAATACTTCAATATATAAAATTATTTTCATTTGAAATTATTTTATTATAATATTTAACATTTAAATATATTTTTTAATATTTAATAAAAATATGGTTTTAAATTAATTTAAATAATTTGAATAATAAATATTTATAAATATATACTTTTAAATGAATAATTTTAAATATTAGAATATATAAATTTCTTACTTTAATTATAAGTATTAAAATGGTTTATATCGAAATTCAGAAAGAATTAACTAAATGTAATTTTAAACATAATTAACCAAAATATTTTGCTATAACACACAGAAATATGAAATATTTCAGCTATAAATTATTTTCAAAATTTTGGTTTTGTATTGATGAAGAACATGAAATAATATGTGTGGATTTCATGATATGTCTAAGAGAAAAAGAAAAAGACCAAAAAAAAAAAGTCTTTATTATTTTTACACAAAATCAATAATATAAAGGAAAAAATATTTTAAATTGGAACATAATCATCCAAATATATCATAAATAGTTGTTTCATATCTTTCAAAGTTCAATAATTAAACTAAATTGTAAAAACATTAATTATACAACCTTGTTTAAAAAATAAGACAACATTATTATTATAACTAAAACACAAATATAAACTCTATTTTTATATATAATTTTTATTTTTATTTCTCAATACACTAACCTCTAAAATGCATCTGTGAAATATTTAACAAATACATAGTGGAAGACATTCTCCAAATTCGTTACAAGACACAACTGGAGTCAACTCCCAGATTAGAGGTCTATAGTCCCACATCTGAGGGCTATGATACTATAGCGGTATCGATTTTCTTTAGAACAGTGATCATGCATGTAACACCTACTTTATTATAATTTGGAAAAGAATGTGGGAGAGAGAGGAGTTTCATGGTTATATAATTGGAGAAATTATGTGATGCATGTCATTTGTATGAATTTTTAATTCACATGGATTGTTACAGTTTTTAAAGTATTACAAGGTTTATGAATAAATATTTATTTGATCATTTGATAATTTAATGTATAAATGTTTATTAATGTCAAATCATATACTTATTATAATTGTAATTTATCAGGGAATTATTCCAATTACTCAGTTGTTATTCAACAATTTGGTTGAACAAATGATTCAATTTATGAACCATGGGAATTACTTTTTATAATTATTGGTTTTTAAATACATTGAATTTTGTTGATTTGATTTAAAAAATGGTTTTTTTTGGTATTTTTATTTTATTTATTTTGTGATATTGAATCATATTTATAATTATTGTTTTGATGATGAACCACACTAATTGGTAATTGGTTCTAAACGTTTATCCAAAACTATTCTCTAAATTATATCGTAAATTACAAAATCTTAAACTTTGTTAATTTGGGTTTTATTAAATTATAGTTTACTGGAAAGTGGTTTTTATTAAACATTTATCCAAAACTATTCTTTAAATTATATTGTAAATCACAAAATCTTAAACTCTGTTAATTTGGGTTTCATTAAATTATAGTTTACTCGAAAGTGGGTCTTATTGAATATTAACCCAAAATTTATTTGTCGTGTGGGTTTTATCTAGTATTAACCCAAAATTTAATTGTCACATCGATATTTTTATATGAGTGCATCATTAGTTGTGTTTGAAATGGCTTGTAAGTAAGAACGATTGATGGGATAATATAATTTCATAGATATTAAATTATGCAAGAACATATCCTCCAGTGTAACCATTAGACATATCCACACTCACCATTGTTTGCCAGGTTCCGTAGCCTTCGAGTGGCTTCGAGGACACAACCTGTAATGATTACATGACGCTGAGTTTTATTGCCACTTACCTCAAGTATATGGATGTCTTCTTATTACACTAACAATTGATTCTTGAAATCACTAAATCTCCCTGTCTTATGAGCGCTTAGCCTCCATGGATTCTACACCATATAATTATTATGGTATCAAAATTCCTCAATTAAATTAAATTCTTTAATGTTGCATAAACCTATGATCCTAAGACCAAAGTGATTATATGGAGTGTGATGATTCCATAACATCGATAATTCATGGTGCAACTTCATTTATAGGTTCATTCAAGGGTTGAGGAAAAGATCTGTGAAGACATTACTTAGATTTAACTTGGAGTATTCCTCATTGTTCTTCATCTCACCTTAGAGTAACTATAAAAGAATATTTTGATGGCCAATTATTGGCAAGAATGTTGAGATAACTTGAGAATTAGCGAGACAACCAAAGTCGTCCTACCAAAAAAAATTTAAAATTTTGGATTGGTTGAGTTAGATTAGCTAATCCTAGAATCTGATGATTAGGAGAGATCAATAGTTTAATTTTTTGGTGACAGTCAGATTTTAAGATATTCCCAGAATCTGCAATCTTTATAAATATTTCCAGCTTAGAATGTTCCAATGAGTTAAATGAATGGCTTGAGAATAGGTGTTAACCTTCAATGTTTGCATTGACTACACCGTGGCTCTGTAGCTAAGTTTCATAAAGTTTCTCTGTAGAACAAAGGCTTAACCCACACAAGGAGAAGTCACTACATTCTACAAAGGCTTAACCCACACAAGGAGAAGTCACTACATTAGTGGATCTATTGCATTAGGAATAAGTGCAGCAAGAATCAATCACTCCATCGTTTCAACCAACGTAGGCCCATAATGTGGTAAGATCCCTACTCTAGGGAATTTTGTTACAACATCAAGCCTTCCAGCAGTCAACAATCATAGTCTAATACAATATTTAAATTGGTGCCAGGGTTCTACTTAGCTGACACAAATGTATTATTTTTGTTATGGAGGTCAAGCCTTGAATGGACCATTTCGAGTATGTGTTCATTTTTCCCAAGTATTAAATGTTACTGATATGGATTAATTTCTCTTGAGATGGTTGTGAACAAGATTCATTAGAAGGAACATTTTGATTTATTGTCACTTGAGGATTTATTTTTGAATTCCACATTGTCATTTATTAATTTGACGCTATGATTTGACTATGATTGAAAATAATTTAGGATTCAATGGTTCGTACAATTATTTATTCAGTAACTAAGATGCAAGGTTGGCATTTCACTCTTACAAATTCGTAGTTAAATTGTGAAAATTAATATGGTTTAAATGTAAATCCAAAGGAGTAATTGAAGTAACCTTATTCTCAATGGAACTTTTAACTGAAAAGAAAATGCATTTTCATATTGTTATAAACTCATAGTTAAATTGTGAGAAGGAATATGGTTTAAATGTAAACCCAAAGGAGTCATTGAAGTAACCTTATTCTCAATGGAACTTTTAACTAAAATGAAAATGCATTTTCATATTGTTATAATGTTGATTTTAAGCATATCATTTAAATACAATCTTACGATATATAAAAAAATTTGGAAGAGGTCTATAGAATTGTGGAACTTAGTTAGCGAACTCCCATATATAATTTTGTTCTATTTTAATAATAGACATTGGCTTAGAATTCCTTATACAATTTTAACGGAATGAACTACCAAGATCTTTTTTCCATGTTAAAAATAATGCACTTTTACCCTTTACATAAATATTAGGTTAAATAGATATTTTATACATTAATTTATAACAAATAATGCACACTTAATCGTTACAATAAGTTGTAATAAATAATGCACCTTTACTCTTTAGATACATATTCAAATGTTAATAGAGATTTTAAATAATAAGTTATAATAAATAATACACCTTTACTCTTTGCATACATATTCAAATGTTGAATAAATATTTTATACCCAACAATGTTTCTTTAATTGATATATAGCTAAATCATAATCCATCACATTTTAACTTGTTATTGAACTTGACTTTGAAGGTGAACCTCATCCCAATAGGATGTGACTATAGTGTTTGATGGATGAAGTCCTTCTACTTTATTCCAAATTCTTGCAAACTAGCATCTCTTGTAACCTTCCAATACTTTGTTTGTAATATTATCTATTCACTTGACCAAATGTTGTTTGACTCACCACCAATGACCTCCTTGCCAACTTTTTGGGTACTCTTCTTCCTTGTAGACCTTCAAGTTGTGTTGGGGTTGCATGGAAGATGGATGCACTAACTTAGTGAAAATGATTCTCAACTTAGGAGGTTCCCAATCAACATATTTTCACTCCTCACAACAAATCTCTTAGTAGTCACTTCATAAGAAATACGTCGCAGAGGTCGAGTAACCAATTCTAGTACATCTCTTGCATTGGCAAATCCATGAATCTGGCAAAAAAAATTCAACTGACCATGTAAGTACAACTCCTCTCAGCCTAAGGGTTAGCATGAGCAATTCGGTGATTGCTAGGTCAGGTTTTAGCTCGCGATAACGTCGTATCTGATTCGAATTAGCAGGTTTCTCTACAATCTGTGGTAATGGGCATACACAAGATCATAGACTGTGTGTTTAAAAGCGCTAATCAGCACTTTGATACCGTTTACCAAAATGAAGACCGAATTCAATAACGTCATACACAATCTGATTAAGAATGCCTCTAAGAATTCTATTAGATTATCTCCCATGAAAAACACAGATTTTCCACGAGGACATATGTCCAACAATATGGCACAAAAAGATATCTTTTCCATAGTTTTAACTTTATTTATAAAGGATTTTAGTAGTGCCACATGTCTTCTCATAAAAAATAGTTATTTTCTTTAACTCAAAATTTGGATTATTCACTTATCCATGTGTTAGTTTCTTGTCAAATTTCTATTAAAATCATTTTCTTATTTTCTTTTTAAATGAATAATTTCTCTCACCCCACATGTTTCCCTAATTCTTTTCTTGGTTGTCCTTTGATCCAAAATTTGATTCCCTATTTTTTTATTCGAATTTTTAATTAAATAGAATCACCAGATAAGTATTAGATTCTTTTCCCAACTACCCTCTACTTTTTCTCAATTCTGTCATTTATTTTATTTTTACTTTAGCAACATAAAATTCCTTTATTTTTCTCAAATTTTATATTAAATCTTTTTAATTTCATGCCAATCGCCTTCTCTTATTGTGAGTATTATACAACATTTTATTATCCTTATTTCAACTTAAAAACCTTTTTCACAACTTATCTTAAAATAGTTATGATATTCAAAAGAGTTATTTTAAATCTAAATTTTGTAAGTGTATTTGATTCTCATAATTTTATTTTTAAATTTACCGTTTAATTTCTTTTTTCAAACTTTAAA
>APFE031075720.1:512299-549485 GCA_000404065.3 Pinus taeda | reverse complement strand
GTGATATTGAATCATATTTATAATTATTGTTTTGATGATGAACCACACTAATTGGTAATTGGTTCTAAACGTTTATCCAAAACTATTCTCTAAATTATATCGTAAATTACAAAATCTTAAACTTTGTTAATTTGGGTTTTATTAAATTATAGTTTACTGGAAAGTGGTTTTTATTAAACATTTATCCAAAACTATTCTTTAAATTATATTGTAAATCACAAAATCTTAAACTCTGTTAATTTGGGTTTCATTAAATTATAGTTTACTCGAAAGTGGGTCTTATTGAATATTAACCCAAAATTTATTTGTCGTGTGGGTTTTATCTAGTATTAACCCAAAATTTAATTGTCACATCGATATTTTTATATGAGTGCATCATTAGTTGTGTTTGAAATGGCTTGTAAGTAAGAACGATTGATGGGATAATATAATTTCATAGATATTAAATTATGCAAGAACATATCCTCCAGTGTAACCATTAGACATATCCACACTCACCATTGTTTGCCAGGTTCCGTAGCCTTCGAGTGGCTTCGAGGACACAACCTGTAATGATTACATGACGCTGAGTTTTATTGCCACTTACCTCAAGTATATGGATGTCTTCTTATTACACTAACAATTGATTCTTGAAATCACTAAATCTCCCTGTCTTATGAGCGCTTAGCCTCCATGGATTCTACACCATATAATTATTATGGTATCAAAATTCCTCAATTAAATTAAATTCTTTAATGTTGCATAAACCTATGATCCTAAGACCAAAGTGATTATATGGAGTGTGATGATTCCATAACATCGATAATTCATGGTGCAACTTCATTTATAGGTTCATTCAAGGGTTGAGGAAAAGATCTGTGAAGACATTACTTAGATTTAACTTGGAGTATTCCTCATTGTTCTTCATCTCACCTTAGAGTAACTATAAAAGAATATTTTGATGGCCAATTATTGGCAAGAATGTTGAGATAACTTGAGAATTAGCGAGACAACCAAAGTCGTCCTACCAAAAAAAATTTAAAATTTTGGATTGGTTGAGTTAGATTAGCTAATCCTAGAATCTGATGATTAGGAGAGATCAATAGTTTAATTTTTTGGTGACAGTCAGATTTTAAGATATTCCCAGAATCTGCAATCTTTATAAATATTTCCAGCTTAGAATGTTCCAATGAGTTAAATGAATGGCTTGAGAATAGGTGTTAACCTTCAATGTTTGCATTGACTACACCGTGGCTCTGTAGCTAAGTTTCATAAAGTTTCTCTGTAGAACAAAGGCTTAACCCACACAAGGAGAAGTCACTACATTCTACAAAGGCTTAACCCACACAAGGAGAAGTCACTACATCTACAAAGGCTTAACCCACACAAGGAGAAGTCACTACATTAGTGGATCTATTGCATTAGGAATAAGTGCAGCAAGAATCAATCACTCCATCGTTTCAACCAACGTAGGCCCATAATGTGGTAAGATCCCTACTCTAGGGAATTTTGTTACAACATCAAGCCTTCCAGCAGTCAACAATCATAGTCTAATACAATATTTAAATTGGTGCCAGGGTTCTACTTAGCTGACACAAATGTATTATTTTTGTTATGGAGGTCAAGCCTTGAATGGACCATTTCGAGTATGTGTTCATTTTTCCCAAGTATTAAATGTTACTGATATGGATTAATTTCTCTTGAGATGGTTGTGAACAAGATTCATTAGAAGGAACATTTTGATTTATTGTCACTTGAGGATTTATTTTTGAATTCCACATTGTCATTTATTAATTTGACGCTATGATTTGACTATGATTGAAAATAATTTAGGATTCAATGGTTCGTACAATTATTTATTCAGTAACTAAGATGCAAGGTTGGCATTTCACTCTTACAAATTCGTAGTTAAATTGTGAAAATTAATATGGTTTAAATGTAAATCCAAAGGAGTAATTGAAGTAACCTTATTCTCAATGGAACTTTTAACTGAAAAGAAAATGCATTTTCATATTGTTATAAACTCATAGTTAAATTGTGAGAAGGAATATGGTTTAAATGTAAACCCAAAGGAGTCATTGAAGTAACCTTATTCTCAATGGAACTTTTAACTAAAATGAAAATGCATTTTCATATTGTTATAATGTTGATTTTAAGCATATCATTTAAATACAATCTTACGATATATAAAAAAATTTGGAAGAGGTCTATAGAATTGTGGAACTTAGTTAGCGAACTCCCATATATAATTTTGTTCTATTTTAATAATAGACATTGGCTTAGAATTCCTTATACAATTTTAACGGAATGAACTACCAAGATCTTTTTTCCATGTTAAAAATAATGCACTTTTACCCTTTACATAAATATTAGGTTAAATAGATATTTTATACATTAATTTATAACAAATAATGCACACTTAATCGTTACAATAAGTTGTAATAAATAATGCACCTTTACTCTTTAGATACATATTCAAATGTTAATAGAGATTTTAAATAATAAGTTATAATAAATAATACACCTTTACTCTTTGCATACATATTCAAATGTTGAATAAATATTTTATACCCAACAATGTTTCTTTAATTGATATATAGCTAAATCATAATCCATCACATTTTAACTTGTTATTGAACTTGACTTTGAAGGTGAACCTCATCCCAATAGGATGTGACTATAGTGTTTGATGGATGAAGTCCTTCTACTTTATTCCAAATTCTTGCAAACTAGCATCTCTTGTAACCTTCCAATACTTTGTTTGTAATATTATCTATTCACTTGACCAAATGTTGTTTGACTCACCACCAATGACCTCCTTGCCAACTTTTTGGGTACTCTTCTTCCTTGTAGACCTTCAAGTTGTGTTGGGGTTGCATGGAAGATGGATGCACTAACTTAGTGAAAATGATTCTCAACTTAGGAGGTTCCCAATCAACATATTTTCACTCCTCACAACAAATCTCTTAGTAGTCACTTCATAAGAAATACGTCGCAGAGGTCGAGTAACCAATTCTAGTACATCTCTTGCATTGGCAAATCCATGAATCTGGCAAAATAAATTCAACTGCCAGTAAGTACCAATCCCTATCACCTAAGGTTAGCATGACCTTCCGGTATGCTAGGTCAGGTTTAAACTCATCGTCGTATCTGATCGAATAGTCGTTTCTCTACAATCGTGGTATGGCATACACATTCTTAACAGTTTTTTTAAAAGCGCTAATCCAGCAGTTGATTACCGTTTATCAAAATGGAAGACCAATTCATAAACGATCAACCACATCGTTAAGAATCTGGCTATAGATAATTTCTATTAGATTATCTCCCATGAAAAACACAGATTTTCCACGAGGACATATGTCCAACAATATGGCACAAAAAGATATCTTTTCCATAGTTTTAACTTTATTTATAAAGGATTTTAGTAGTGCCACATGTCTTCTCATAAAAAATAGTTATTTTCTTTAACTCAAAATTTGGATTATTCACTTATCCATGTGTTAGTTTCTTGTCAAATTTCTATTAAAATCATTTTCTTATTTTCTTTTTAAATGAATAATTTCTCTCACCCCACATGTTTCCCTAATTCTTTTCTTGGTTGTCCTTTGATCCAAAATTTGATTCCCTATTTTTTTATTCGAATTTTTAATTAAATAGAATCACCAGATAAGTATTAGATTCTTTTCCCAACTACCCTCTACTTTTTCTCAATTCTGTCATTTATTTTATTTTTACTTTAGCAACATAAAATTCCTTTATTTTTCTCAAATTTTATATTAAATCTTTTTAATTTCATGCCAATCGCCTTCTCTTATTGTGAGTATTATACAACATTTTATTATCCTTATTTCAACTTAAAAACCTTTTTCACAACTTATCTTAAAATAGTTATGATATTCAAAAGAGTTATTTTAAATCTAAATTTTGTAAGTGTATTTGATTCTCATAATTTTATTTTTAAATTTACCGTTTAATTTCTTTTTTCAAACTTTAAACATTAAAATTAAAATTTAACCCAACTACCTCATTTATTTATCTTATTAACAATAATGTTTTTAAATTATGAACCTACTCTCCCGATTTCTAATAACAAAGGTTTCAAATCAATTGTGCCTTTCAAAAAACTTCTACATAATGTTCCAAAGATGTCACATTTATTATCTTGCTACTAGAAGTATAAAGCAATTAATATTAATTTGCCAGTTAATTAATTTTTTGGGAGCTAAAAATTAAACTAAAATATATAACGTTTATATTATAAATCTGAAATAATTTATTTTTTTTAAAATATTAATTATATTATTAAAAAATTAAATGGTTCTTATAGTTTTAATTTTCTTCTATTATGTAAGAATGGGGCGAGGATAAATGAATCTTCTTTCAGATTATAGTGTTTAATACGTTACAAATTTGTTTTAGTTTTAGGGAGCCAGAGTTGCATTTTTCAGGCAGATTCAGGCAACAGACGAAATTAAAGTTATTAAAGTTTCCATGCACTTAACACCGCCACTATAGAGATCTGTCATATTATTACAAATTAATTTATATGATAGATGAAAGAATATGATTTATATAATAAATTAAATCAATTAGGACAGAAAAGCGAGATCAATCTGTTATATTATTATTTTCTAATTTAATAACTAGAGAATTTACGGTAAAAAAAAAAATTCGTCAACATTTTTAAATCTCAACAAGAATCTATTATCAGAACTTATTATCATATAACTGAAATAATATAATAAACATTCACATTGTGATGACCCAGGGTAACTTGTAATTTTAATAGTTACTATGGTAAAAATTGTATGAGTGAAAGACTTGATATTACTAAATGACATTGTTAATTATGAAAATGAATATATCAGATTATTTTTACATGTGTATATTCATGAAATGCTGGCAGCCTCCTGGAGGAGGATTTTCTATTAAAAGAAAATAAAATCAGTTATAAAACTGAAAGTAACTGCTTCTCACCCAAAGGGAAAAACCTTGGGAGGAAAACCTCTGGGCTGTTGAGGAACAGGCAGAGAGAAGAATTCCAGGAGAGAGCAGACAGAGAAAGAGGTTAAGTCTGGTAGAGACCAGATAACCCAGCACAGGAGTGCATGTGTCTTGTTGAGGGCTGTAGGCCTGCAAGACTGCTCGGGGGGAGAATCCAGTGTGAAGTGGATTTCAAGGTTGGGAGGATAAGAGCAAAATCATTGCAGGTGAATCCCTGAAGAAGGCACGACGGTAGCAGATTGCCAGGTATGCATTCCTAAAGAGCTCTGACTTGAGTAACAGGTGAAGATAGCATACAGACAGGTTCAGGTATTTATGTTTCTTTATCTGGTTATTAGATGCTACAGTTATCTAGTAATCCTTTTTAGACATTAAACAATGATAGTTGTAGCTGTTATATATGGTTAATGCATATAGTCTATCCTGCAGAACTAGTTTTCGTGATTAAATTCATCGCTGTAGAAACTAGAGTGTTTAAAGAAAATGCCAGATTAAGACTAAACCTTGAAGCGGTTAAGAGACCGCAGAGAACATTAATGAATAGAAATGTATGAATGCATGAATGGAACCATTGGCTACAAACGTGGTCAAATAACCCGTCTCAGAAAGTTACAGTTCTTAAATAATAAAAAGAAACAGTCATGAAACGGTGCTCAGACGGGTGTCATTACTGTATGAGTCACAAAGATACTTCATGGAAACCATAGTGAAGGGCCGAGGGCCTTTAATAAACAATAACATTGTGAAAGTAAAAGTATTCGGAACGGCCGGGCGGGTTCTGCTCGTAGCTAAAACCCAGCGGAACGTTTAACCATAGAAAATATCACATAGCTGTACAAGATGAGTATTAACGTTACATGCAGGACATTGATATGAGTTTAACACGATATAGAAACTATGGA
The DNA here is from genome assembly GCA_000404065.3 of Pinus taeda. Taxonomy (NCBI): domain Eukaryota; kingdom Viridiplantae; phylum Streptophyta; class Pinopsida; order Pinales; family Pinaceae; genus Pinus; species Pinus taeda. Next base: position 543,600 of record APFE031075720.1, on the reverse strand, counting down.
AATTAAACAATATGCCTTTACCAGGCTTAGACATCACGGGACACAAGTATAAAACCCTGTGTGTGGCGAAAAGGGTTCGACTTGCATTCATTAATTCGAATGCAAGCCTTAACCCTACAGCCGCATTAAAGAGGACATGAAATATGGTAATGAACTTGAATACTAAACCTGAACCATATAATAGCTCGACTACTGATGCATATTAAATATAGCTACTTATAAAAGACTAGAGTGTCTTGCCGTATAGAATAACTTCAAACTAAAGAATCGACAATCATACCAAGTTCGAAACAGAACAAATCCTTTATTGTGGTAAGCCCATAGGGCATTAACTTCATACGCATGACCATATTAAACTGTAGTAACAGACAGGTGGGTAAACCCCGTGGAATATCACTAGCGTATGAATGAGAACATTAAATTGAACATCAAATAAACAGAAGCTGCATAGATATAGCCGGCAGTGTAATAACCAAATCAAACGTTAATCCATTAAGAGGCCGTAGCCGAGCGTAAGATGTTCAATACACAGGTAAACTATTCACAATATTTGCTTCAAGAGTCCGATAAGGGACTATAGCCCAATAGAAAGGCGTAACAGAAACAGTAACATAAGGGTTCTATTAAACATGCAAAATACTTGAATATATGAACTCTGAATTAACTGTATCAATTTGAAACAGAGATTTGAACTCAGTTCCAAGTACCCATTTACACAGATTTACAAATGGCTTGTAGCCGTAAACAAACATAGCTAAACCTCAGGGTTTCACGAGATACAGGTCCGGCATGGGGAGGGGCCGCCTGTAAATCGCAACCAGAGCTTGAACAAATAATATCCAGACCTGAGAACACATGAATAACAAGACATAAGTCTCGTTTCGGCCTATGGAAACCTCCATTCCACTTAACAACAGATACCCTCTACATGACAACACTTACAAGAATGATGACTCACCCGGAATGACCGTGGACCAGCACACTCTCCTTGCAGGCAGTAGAAGCTGTAAAGTCCAAACCCTCCTGCACAGAAAATACACCATCGTTAACTGGAATAGAGGAAAGCAAAGGTTCAATGAACTACATAATAAATTGTCAAAGTGCAGGACTGTAAACCTGTATATTATTGCTATGAACAGAGAGGATCATACCCGAGAGAGAGTGGCAGAACTGGTGCGGTGCAGAGGAAGTTCTGCTGAGGTGAGGTTCGCTCTGGACGCAAATGAACTGAGGCTGAAGAACCCGGTGGCTTATATGATGCCGACCAAACCCTCGAACCAATCTGAGCCCTACGATTAGATGGAATGATCACCATCGTTCGTATGAGCGGAAAGGCTAGTGCGAAAACCATAGATGTACAACCCTCTGAACGTTCACATGGCTTCTTTCCACCTGGCCACAGGATGGATGAGCTGGATTAACATCAGCTTACCACCTGGTGCCGTGTTAAATGAACAAGTATTCAATACATCAAGGTTGTTGCATAAGTGCTGGAGCGGGTAAGGTGTAACGTAACTATACACGCGTGAAAACCAATATGTTGGTAAGTCAAAACCTGTTAATACAAAGTGAAATAAGTTTTGCGCATGAATTATAATGTTATACCATGGTGCCGAATCCCTTGTGGTCAAGGTGGGAAAGTGACTTGTAGGGGTTAGGTAACAACAATTTTTTTTATTTATGGTATAAGTTAGAATGTGGTCGTGACAATGTGGTATAAGAGCAAAGGTTTCAAAACTGTGGCCTCTGGAACAGTAAAGTTTACCTTATAATGTATAAATGAGGGAACGATATGCAGCTAATTGATTTCCTTGTGTACCAATTAGGAGATCCATACAGAAACAACCATCTGCTAACAGTCAATAAGCAAGATGGAGGAAATGCAGGGAACTGGCGGCATCCCTCAAGAGAATGTTGAGCTGTGGGTACAGCTTGGTGCTGAGACACGTAGTACCAATCTGGCGATACTGCAAACTGTCCAAGAGCTGAAAAGTGAGATGGCGCGTCTGCGTGAGGACAATGCGCGATTGACAATGGAGCAAGAAAGAATATTGAAAAGCTTGTCAGACAAACAAAATCCACCCTTAGCCAACCCCAGTGCGGAACAGCAAAGGGGAACTGAAGAACGGAATTACGCACCTGAGATTTCAGAAGAACAGGAAGACCATTCTGATAACGTGCAAGAGCAGCAAACCTCAAAGAGGCAGAAAATGGAATTACAGGGAGAATTCTGAAAAATCAAACCTCCACTTTTCGATGGAGAGCAGGAAGCAGCAGCGGAGGCGTGGTTAATTAATATTAATAAATATTTCCAGCTGTACAAGTATGACCAGAATCTGAAGGCGCGGCTGGCCATTTTCCAGCTACAGGGCAAAGCCACCTTATGGTGGGAAGAAATTAAAATTGTGAAGGGAGTAAGTGAGCAAAGCATAACCTGGGAAAAATTTCAGAAATACTTTAATGAGAGGTATTTAACCGAGCGTTTCTATGATGAGAAAGCATGAGAATTCCATGACTTACACTTGGGACAACAGTCCATGGATGAATTCATAAACCGCTTCACTTCCCTGCTTCGCTATGTGCCCTATATCAAGGAGGAGAAGGCTAAGGTGTAGAGATTCGTGAGCAGCCTACCGGCCTATATAAGGGAACGTATTGAGTTCGACAATCCCCGAACCATGGATGAGGCAATTCGTAAGGCAAGAATTTGTTACCAGCAGAACAAACAAAAAGGGGACATTCCAAACAAAAGATGGAATGAAAGAAAAGGCAACAGAGTTGCTGGAAACAACAAAGGCAGTCGTGGAAATGGCAGTAAGGGGGCTGGGAAGGGTCAGATCAGCAGAAACATAACCAAAGGCACCTTCCGGGCTAAGCCAAGTGAAAGCAGAATCAGCGAACCCCCTACCCGATCAGAGATTGAGGGAACCAGACCTCCAGTCCAGTGTTGGGGGTGTGGAGGACCACACTACGTTAAGAATTGTCCACAGCGTAAAGGGGTTGATCAAATATCTCAGATCCATGAAGCATCAACTGTTGGGGATGTGGCACGCAGCGTACCAAGAGTTAACGCAGCCTTGGAGGATCGGCAAGCGGAATACCAACCAAGCATGGTGGAGTTTGAAGGTAAGATCTCAAACCTCTCTATAGCTGTACTTATTGATCCTGGAGCTACTTTAAGTTATGTTAGTCCAAAAGTAGTGGAACATTGTAAGCTATCATCAGAAAGGTTCAAAAATCCATGGTTGGTACAGTTAGCTACGGGAGCCAAGAGACGGGTATTAGCTAAAGTTAATAATTGTTCTTTCAGCATAGCTGGACAACCAGTAACAACAGACCTGAATGTACTCCCATTAGGTTCTTATGACATCCTTATTGGTATGGATTGGCTGGAAAAGCACTGGTCATTAGTGAACTGCAAAACCAAAACCATTTATTACAAGGATGATTTGGGGCAATAGCAGGAATTGCAGGGGATTAAACATCCTGTCTAGATTCGACCTATCACCGCTACTCAATTAGCTAAGTGCATTAGAAAGAAGTGCCAAATCTATGCCATACAAGTTGGTTATGCAAACCAGAAAGATAAGATGTCCGCATTAGACAATATCCCGGTGGTACAGGAATTTACAGATGTCTTTCCTGAAGAGGTACCGAGGCTGCCTCCAAAGAGGGACATAGATTTCACTATAGAACTAATACCGGGAGCAGCACCCGTATCACGGGCCCCATACCGAATGAGCGTACCAGAGCTAACAGAGTTGAAAATGCAGCTACAAGAGCTATTGGATAAGCAGTACATCCATCCCAGCGTATCACCCTTGGGAGCTCCGGTATTATTTGTGAAAAAGAAAGATGGGACCCTTCGTATGTGTATAGATTATAGATAGCTGAACAAGCTCACGGTCAAAAACAAGTATCCTTTACCCAGGATAGATGAACTCTTTGATCAAGTGAAAGGGGCCAAAGTATTCTCCAAGATCGATTTGCGATCTGGTTATCATCAGATCAGGATTAAAGATGAGGACATTGCCAAAACCGCTTTCAGGACACGCTATGGACACTACGAATTTGTAGTGCTACCTTTTGGTTTGACCAATGCACCTGCCACCTTCATGTGTATGATGAACAACGTGTTTCATCGGTTTTTGGACAAATTTGAGCTGATATTTATCGACGATATTCTAATATACTCTCGTTCCCAGCAGGAACACGAAGAGCACCTTAGGTTGGTGTTACAGACACTTCGAGAACATCAACTATACGCTAAGTTCAGCAAATGCGATTTCTTCAAGGAAGAAATTCAGTATTTGGGCCACGTGATTACTAAAAGGGAATTGCAATAGACCCTGAAAAGATAAAAACCATTATGGAATGGCCCATACCCAAAGATGTTGCTGATATCAGATCCTTTATGGGATTAGCTGGCTATTACCAGAGGTTTGTGGAAGGTTTCTCTAGGATAGCCTATCCTATCACTTCATTGCAGAAGAAAGGGAAGGTATTTAGATGGACACCAGAATGTCAGCAAAGCTTTGACCGCTTGAAGCACTTACTCACCACGGCACCCATCCTAAGCATAGCTGATCCTAATAAGGATTATGTGGTGTGCACCGATGCAAGTAAGGAGGGCGTGGGAGGAGTATTAATGCAGGAAGGAAAAGTAATAGCGTATGAATCCAGGAAACTAAAAGAGCATGAACAAAGATACTCTGCTTACGATTTAGAGTTAGCTGCTGTCATTCATGCGCTGAAAATGTGGCGACATTACCTCTTAGGGAGGAAATTTCTGTTGTTAATAGATCATCACAGTTTGACGCATTATTTTAGCCAACCTACCCTGAACGCGAGACAAGGCCATTGGGCAGATTTCCTAAGTGGATTTGATTTTGAGATAAAACACTTAAAGGGCAGAGAAAACCGAGTGGCAGATGCATTAAGTCGAAAAGTTCATTGTTTATGTGAACTTTCAGTTAGTAAGTGGCGGTATTCGCTGGTTGAACAAATAAAAGCAGCAGCAAATTGCGATTCTAAATATCAGCACTTAAAACAGCAGGTACAACAATCTGTTGATGAAAGATTACAGCAAGGATACACACTAGATAGTGCTAGAATGCTGTGTTTTAATAAGAAATTGTATGTACCTGATTCAAATGACCTTAGGAGGCTGATTTTAGATGAGTTCCATATCAGCCACTACACTGGCCATCCGGGATACCAAAAGATGGTCACGGCACTCAAGAAAGAGTATTATTGGCCGGGAATGAAGAAACAGGTGGTTGAGTACTTGGCGCGGTGTTTGGAATGCCAACAGATTAAGGCAGAACATCAGCATCCAGCAGGACTGTTGCAGCCTTTGACCATTCCGAAATGGAAATGGGAAACCATTTCCATGGATTTCATAACTGGGTTGCCCCGAACAAAAAAGGGCAACGACTCTATTATGGTGGTGGTTGATAAGTTGAGTAAAGCAGCGCACTTTATACCGGTGCAGTCCACTTACAAGGCGGTGCAAATTGCTCACCTCTTTATGCAAAATATATTCCGATTGCAATGGTTGCCAAAGGTAATTATATTAGACCGTGATGTGAAATTTACTTCCACTTTTTGGAGAACATTGTTTGCTGAGTTGGGGACTCAGTTGAACTTTAGCACAGCCTATCAACCACAAACCGATGGTCAAACTGAGCGAGTTAATCAGGTGTTGGAAGACATGTTGCGGGCATATGTGATGTTAAAACCGAGTCAATGGGAAGAGTATTTACATCTGGTCGAATTTGCATATAACAATGGGTATCACACTTCAACCCAGCTAAGTCCCTTTGAGGTCCTGTATGGATGAAAGTGTCGCACACCCTCAAGTTGGGGTGGATCGGAAGACAAGCTGAATTTGGGTCCGGAAATGCTTAAAGACATGGAAGACATGGTGAGAAAGGTGCGTGCAAACCTAAAAGCTGCACAAGACAGACAAAAAAGCTTTGCGGACAGGAAAAGAAGATTCACGAAATACAAAGTTGGCGACCATGTGTTTGTGAGGATTCAAACTAGAAGGAGCACACTGCAGTGGAGTGGGTGCGCCAAGCTGGCTCCTCGATACTTTGGACCTTTTTAGATCTTGGCTAGAGTAGGGCCAGTGGCCTACCAACTTGCCTTGCCAAGTCACATTAGGATTCATAATGTGTTTCACGTTTCTGTGCTAAAAAAATATGTCTATGATCCTAAACATGTCATTCAATGGCAAGATGTGTAGGTAAGAATTAATCCGGTTGTCTTTATTATGCAGATACATCCAATAGGAAACTGATTAAAAGTATTGATTGCCTGCAGGTCGAACCGGAAGGCGAGGTTCTGGTCGAACCACAAAGCACTCTCGACCGGAGAGAAGTGCGGCTGCGGAAACGGGTTATTACCCAAGTTAAAGTGCTGTGGCAGCACTATGGGCCTGAGGAGGCTACATGGGAAGACGAAGAACTCATTAGGAAAGTTTACCCAAACTTATTTAATGGGAATAGACATTGGGACGATGTCCAATCCTAGGGGGGGGAGATGTGATGACCCAGGGTAACTTGTAATTTGAATAGTTACTATGGTAAAAATTGTATGAGTGAAAGACTTGATATTACTAAATGACATTGTTAATTATGAAAATGAATATATCATATTATTTTTACATGTGTATATTCATGAAATGCTGGCAGCCTCCTGGAGGAGGATTTTCTATTAAAAGAAAATAAAATCAGTTATAAAACTGAAAGTAACTGCTTCTCACCCAAAGGGAAAAGCCTTGGGAGGAAAACCTCTGGGCTATGGAGGAACAGGCAGAGAGAAGAATTCCAGGAGAGAGCAGACAGAGAAAGAGGTTAAGTCTTGTAGAGACTAGATAACCCAGCACAGGAGTGCATGTGTCTTGTTGAGGGCTGTAGGCCTGCAAGACTGCTCGGGGGGAGAATCCAGTGTGAAGTGGATCTCAAGGTTGGGAGGATAAGAGAAAAATCATTGCAGGTGAATCCCTAAAGAAGGCACGACGGTAGCAGATTGCCAGGTATGCATTCCTAAAGAGCTCTGACTTGAGTAACAGGTGAAGATAGCATATAGACAGGTTCAGGTATTTATGTTTCTTTATCTGGTTATTAGATGCTACAGTTATCTAGTAATCCTTTTTAGACATTAAACAATGATAGTTGTAGCTGTTATATATGGTTAATGCATATAGTCTATCCTGCAGAACTAGTTTTCGTGATTAAATTCATCGCTGTAGAAACTAGAGTGTTTAAAGAAAATGCCAGATTAAGACTAAACCCTGAAGCGGTTAAGAGACTGCAAAGAACATTAATGAATAGAAATGTATGAATGCATGAATGGAACCATTGGCTACGAACGTGGTCAAATAACCTGTCTCAGAAAGTTACAGTTCTTAAATAATAAAAAGAAACAGTCATGAAACGGTGCTCAGACGGGTGTCATTACTGTATGAGTCACAAAGATACTTCATGGAAACCATAGTGAAGGGCCGAGGGCCTTTAATAAACAATAACATTGTGAAAGTAAAAGTATTCGGAACGGCCTTGAGGGTTATGCTCGCAGCTAAAACCCAGCGGAACGTTTAACCATAGAAAATATCACATAGCTGTACAAGATGAGTATTAACGTTACATGCAGGACATTGATATGAGTTTAACACGATATAGAAACTGTGGAAATTAAACAATATGCCTTTACCAGGCTTAGACATCACGGGTCACAAGTATAAAACCCTGTGTGTGGCGAAAAGGGTTCGACTTGCATTCATTAATTCGAATGCAAGCCTTAACCCTACAGCCGCATTAAAGAGGACATGAAATATGGTAATGAACTTGAATACTAAACCTGAACCATATAATAGCTCGACTACTGATGCATATTAAATATAGCTACTTATAAAAGACTAGAGTGTCTTGCCGTATAGAATAACTTCAAACTAAAGAATCGACAATCATACCAAGTTCGAAACAGAACAAATCCTTTATTGTGGTAAGCCCATAGGGCATTAACTTCATACGCATGACCATATTAAACTGTAGTAACAGACAGGTGGGTAAACCCCGTGGAATATCACTAGCGTATGAATGAGAACATTAAATTGAACATCAAATAAACAGAAGCTGCATAGATATAGCCGGCAGTGTAATAACCAAATCAAACGTTAATCCATTAAGAGGCCGTAGCCGAGCGTAAGCTGTTCAATACACAGGTAAACTATTCACAATATTTGCTTCAGGAGTCCGATAAGGGACTATAGCCCAATAGAAAGGCGTAACAGAAACAGTAACATAAGGGTTCTATTAAACATGCAAAATACTTGAATATATGAACTCTGAATTAACTGTATCAATTCGAAACAGAGATTTGAACTCAGTTCCAAGTACCCATTTACACAGATTTACAAATGGCTTGTAGCCGTAAACAAACATAGCTAAACCTCAGGGTTTCACGAGATACAGGTCCGGCATGGGGAGGGGCCGCCTGTAAATCGCAACCAGAGCTTGAACAAATAATATCCAGACCTTAGAACACATGAATAACAAGACATAAGTCTCGTTTCGGCCTGTGGAAACCTCCATTCCACTTAACAACAGATACCCTCTACATGACAATGCTTACAAGAATGATGACTCACCCGGAATGACCGTGGACCAGCACACTCTCCTTGCAGGCAGTAGAAGCTGTAAAGTCCAAACCCTCCTGCACAGAAAATACACCATCGTTAACTGGAATAGAGGAAAGCAAAGGTTCAATGAACTACATAATAAATTGTCAAAGTGCAGGACTGTAAACCTGTATATTATTGCTATGAACAGAGAGGATCATACCCGAGAGAGAGTGGCAGAACTGGTGCGGTGCGGAGGAAGTTCTGCTGAGCTGAGGTTCGCTCTGGACGCAAATGAACTGAGGCCGAAGAACCCGGTGGCTTATATGATGCCGGCCAAACCCTCGAACCAATCTAAGCCCTACGATTAGATGGAATGATCACCATCGTTCGTATGAGCGGAAAGGCTGGCGCGAAAACCATAGATGTACAACCCTCTAAACGTTCACATGGCTTCTTTCCACCTGGCCACAGGATGGATGAGCTGGATTAACATCCGCTTACCACCTGGTGTCGTGTTAAATGAACAAGTATTCAATACATCAAGGTTGTTGCATAAGTGTTGGAGCGGGTAAGGTGTAACGTAACTATACACGCGTGAAAACCAATATGTTGGTAAGTCATAACCTGTTAATACAAAGTGAAATAAGTTTTGCGCGTGAATTATAATGTTATACCATGGTGCCGAATCCCTTGTGGTCAAGGTGGGAAAGTGACTTGTAGGGATTAGGTAACAACAATTTTTTTTATTTATGATATAAGTTAGAATGTGGTCGTGACACACATTAAATAATATAAATTAATAATATAAATTTAATAACAATTTCATTTGAAGCCTACATTAATGTCATAATTATCTTTATAGTTAATATATAAATAAATGATTTGCTCAAATTTCTGGAAAGAAGAATATTGGTATTTTTAAATGGCTCTATAATATTAATTTTCTCATAAATATTATATTCAATGTCTTGTATAAGTAAATCTTGTTTTTTTACATGGTGAAATGTTTTTAGTGCACTTTGTAAATTGAGATTAGAGATTTCATTACTTCACGTATTTTAGGAAAACAATTTCAATTAATTGCATGTTTTTATGAGATAGGGTAGTTTGAGATATGTAAGTTAGCTTACTATTTTCACTCTACTTGATGAGTAGTCAAGTGGTGCATAAGTAAGATTATGATGGGTAAGGAGGTTGCTTCATTTGGAGAGGTTGGGTTTCTATCTTTTCATTGGGAGATAGGAAAGAAATTGTCCCAAATAACTTTAAATAACTTTAATGCTAAAGGATTTTACATTTTAATAATGCTGGAAAGGAAATTATCAAATACCATACAAATTGTAATTGTTTTATAATATTGAGTTTTATTATATATTTTTTTTAATTTTATTTATTTTTATAATTAATAATTATAATTTTTAACCTAAAAAAATGATTCATGATTCACTCTAAAAATATGTTATGTTTTTTTTGATATAAACTATATGTATTATTTTAAATTATATATATTTCAAATAATAATAATAATAAATGTATAAAGAGTTTTTCTAGAAGAAGTCACATTGAAAATTTGGGTCTACGCGTTTCAAACCAGCGAGTGTGGTTCATCTTTAGGACACAATAATAAATGTGTTATTTTAATAATAATAAATTAACTTGTATTTTGAAATTGTAGTTAATATTGATTTTCTAATAAAATAATTGACTATTTCATCATGATAAGTTTTATTATTTTAGATGAGAAAATGTCCATTTCTAAAGATGAAAAAAATGGTTTTTTTTCTTTCTTTCTTTCTAAAATTAAATAATATATAAATTAACCATATTGTTATTTTTCATAGCTTTCAATGATTAATAATTAAAAATTTCAAAATGTGCAAAACATTAATTTTTTTAAAATATGTATGTGAAAAAAATGGTGAAGGTTGTATAAACATGCCAATGCTTTAAGAATGTTTTGTTTGGTTAAGAGCTCGTTTTATTTGGACGTAAGGAAACAAGTTAACAACTCAAGACTCATAGACATCTAGCAAGAATGAAAATTTACCCCCTTACAAACCATTACCTAGTTATTCTAGGTGGGGTAGTTTTCCTTGAATAAGGGTGATAAGTCAACCTGCATTCACAGTTATTCCAGTGGGGTGGTTTTCCTTGACTTGAATAAGGATGATAAGTCAACTTGCATTCACATTTAACAACCAATGATAGTTGTCTTCACCACTGATTTGACAACTAAATTATATTAAGTTTTCCCACAAAAAAAATCAACTAATACCCTACTTCAACTTTCAAAATTTTGATATAAACCTTCTTCCCAATTCATGTAAGATTCATTACAATGCTTTTGGTCCACATAAAAAATGGACAATACTCTTCATACATACGACTAAAAGATTTTTTTTTTTAACTAAAAATATTAGGCCAGAACTCCTCATAACACTACAAAGTAAATTAATAATTAATCAAAACTCATCATAAAAATACAAAGTAAATTAATAACTAAATCAAACTAACCCACATTAACACTAACTATACAACCTTGTTAATCGTTATCGTTGTTATAATATGTTTTTATAACGCTTACTTAAAAAAACTTATATTTAAAACACTATTGGTATCCTTTAACATGTAAAGTTAACGGATATATGGTAAAAGATATCAAAATCAGCCAAGTGTTTAAGCATTTTCTTCGAACCAGGACATGGTAAGATAGATTTATCCTTTTGATACGGATTATGAATTCTTTATATTGGAAAATAAAAAGACTCGAAAATAAATAATACATGTTACAATACAACAAAACAATTGAAAAATGGTTTGAATAAACATTTTTCTTTACCAAGAAGAATGGTGGCTAAAAGAATTTAATTATTATTTAAAAGTAGAAAACAACAAAAATGTGATGCTCCAACTTGTATTCAATTGATGAGGCGATTTATATTTATCTAAACTCTTTATATATAGGATTTAAATAGATTAACCAACAAAAACTATTAAAATAAAATTGAAATATTATTATGTAAGTGTTTTTATTTCTGAGCAATTTAATAAGTTTATAAGTTGTTTTAAGTGGCAACATTGTACTATCCTTTTGGGGTTAGTCAAGTAGAATCAAACTGTGAAGACGAGCTTTTGGTTTAATAGGTGGACAAGTACAGCTAATTAGAAATTTTTCCTGGGGCATTGCCCTAACTTCGTGTAAGAGGGCTATTTCCCCCTAAAACCCCTTGTTGCGCCCGACACAACGAACAGGGGAGGCTTTCTCCCCCCGTGCGTGCAACTAGTCATGGAAAGAATATAACACACACCCAACAATCATGACACACTCTTCTATCTTGGTTTTTGGCTCGCACAAGTCTCAAGCTCGTCCGCGGAGGAACAGGTTTGCTCGAAGATGAAATTGCAGAGCCTGAAGCTCACATTTATGATTTAGGGTTTTGGGCCTCAATCACAGGCACATGATAGAGATATATTGACTACAATCACTCGCTACCAGGCTCATCTGTGCGACCGAAGCGTCCTAGTCACACGAACAACTTGTCCTTTGTGCGACCAATATCTAGGGTTTCAAAATCTCAGTTGAAAACTGCATTCACTCGCTACCAAGCTCATTCATGCAACCGAAGCATCCCATTCACACGCACAACTTGTTCTCCGTGCAACCAGCATCTAGGGTTTCAAAATCTTAGTTGCAGATTGCAGTCGCTCGCTTGTAGGCTATAGAGAGAAACTAGAAGCTTCCCAATCACACACATGACTCCTCCTCCGTGCGAACGGGACCTAAATGATGAAATTTTAGTTGTCCAAATATTTCCCTTAGTGATCGCAGTGTTCAGTAGTTGATGACAGACAAGAACAGTTCATTACAGGCTTAAGAATCATAATTTTCAGTATAAGTATTGTTGGGTTCATTTCATGGATATTCTGTAGTTGTTTTTGTTGGATAGTTGTATGGATGAAGATATGGATCATTATACTCTTTTGTTGAATCGTTCAATGGAAATCTAACAAGAATAATAATTTGAAAGGGTTTTCCCCATAGTGGATTTTTCCCTAGTCTCTGACCAATCTTGGTGTCTCTATGTGTGAATTATTTTCTTCTATTTGTTCCTTTATGTTCTGCTGCATTGATGATGATGATATTATTTTTTCTATATAGTTGCATATGCTACTGAATAATGATTTAAATATGAATAATGTTATGACGTTATGGGGTGAACTTAATGTGTTAATGAAGAAATGCAATTATCAAAGCAAAGAACAATATATCCCTAAGAAAAATTAACATGGGATCATAGATGGGTTGAAGAAAACTCATGGAGATCACCCCTATGATGGCACCATTGATGGAAGAAAGAGAGGATGGAGGAGACCTAAAATAATTCTAGGGTTTGAAGGAAACCCTAGGCAATTTGTGTATTAGAGTTTTATGGATATTATAAGGGTTTGAGAGAAACCTTGGTTTATGGAAAATATTTGAGATATGAAACCTAGAAACCTTAGCAAGGTCAATGTGAAGATGCTCAAGCACTTGTGTCAGAATTGATGAATCGTTAGCTGGAATAGTCTTTATTAGTCCTACTTGCTTATAATGTTGGTTGAAATAATGAAGGAAATATTTTCATATGGACAATAGATAGTGTTGGCTCTTGAAGGTTGGTTAAAGAGGGAGATGATCACCTCTCATTCAAGATAAGTACTTTTCAATTTATGATGTTTCGTTATGTATTTACTTTTGTTTAGGCTTATTGATTTGATTATTATATTACTTATAATTCCTACATGTATATTTGAGTATTTGGATGCTTCTAACTTCTTGATGATATATGATAAGTGGATCCTTCTTGATGATCATGGCTAGTGCAGGAAGAGGCATCTGATGAAAAGGTGACAAAATGCTACTAGCTAAGAAGGTGCACAGGTATCTAAACACTATAAGGTATGTATGGTGTTATGTTTTAGTTGCAATATTGATGACAAGGTAAGCCCTAAGGTATGATGAAAATGTCTCCTTCACAAATGATTCATGCATATGAAAGTGATTTGGATTCATGGTTCTTGTAATGGTGCACTTGGTAGTAAACAAGTATCTTAACTTTTAGACATGATGGACTTCTTGATTCTATGTATTAATCTTTGAGATAGTGCTATACTTGATGTTTGGCTAACATCTATCATTTTGAATATCTTGATCCCATAAAGAAGGCTAGCATCTTGATTCTAGTAGATGGTAACTTGACAATATTGATATTGTTTGTGAAAAGCATGATAGCTATGATGATAGAAGTATAACAATGAGATCGATGTCCAATATATTTTGTTGACCATGGTTATGTTTTTATGTCTTTAGTAATTATGGCATATGGAAAAATTGAATTCCCTGACTTGATGGATTGAGTTATGTGACAAAGAAGTAATGTTGTGATCATGATTTTTGAAGTATAATCCTATTAGTTTGTAATGTCCCTTCCTAATAATTTTCCCAAGGTGAGGAGAAAATCAATTTTGGCAATTTTGGTATTTTTGGCTTTAGGAAAATTTGATGGGAGAACTTAGGAGAAACGGGGTCAATGTGCTTTTAGTGGATTGTGGGGGCCACTTGCCCACCCAAAAATATGCATCCCATGAAGGCAATTCAAATTTCCGAAGTGTAGATCGAAATATTTGATGGGACCCACGTGGGGCCCAAGGGAGAAAGCATAAATAGGAGGAAGTGAGCAACATTTGGGGCCTTTTGATCAATTGAGAATTTCATTATTACTCTGGTTGTTCAGCTAAGCTACAAGTGTTGTTCAGCATAAGAGCTTCCCAAGGAGTGAAGCTCATCCCTCTCTTCAGTGGACTTCGAGGGCCACCCTAGGAGGGCTTTCGTTGCCCACATTGAGTTGTCATCTTGTGGAGGAGAATTTGCAGTAGGATATATAGTTAAAAACCCAATTCAAATTGCTGATTGGAGAGATTGTGTCATCCTCACTTAAGACTATGCAGTCACTTGAGGGGGACTCTTGGTTGGAGGTTTAACTGAAGGATTTGGGGATCTAGGTTGTGGAGAGGTTGTTGGGAGTCTTATTTGGTGAGGTTTCCAGCATTGTGGCAACAAGTTACAACAGTTTCAGTTGCAATCAATGAAAAACAGCATTAGAGGAGGGCCAATCCCCAAGGGGTCAAAATTGGAAGGTTAAAACTAGGCAAAACCCTTTCTTGGTTTTTCTGGGTTTTTGGCAAGGAGTACATCCCCAAAGTTGTAGAAATTTTTGGGCTGTTTTGAGGGGGTAAATCAAACCCTGATATCAGCTAACTAAGCAATTTTGAGGGAACAGTGCGGTATTTTGGGTGCAACAAATATTACAGTAGCTAGGCACCTTTGTATCATCCACCTAGGGCTTGTAGCTTGCCTTGTGCAAGCCTAGGTGCACTTCTTCCATCTTCTATTGTACTCCAGCAGTTATAATTAATGAAAATTGGCCAATTTGGTGTTCTGGGTAGAATTTATGTTTACATGTGTGTTTATTGAGTAGATTTATGTGTTGAAATTGTTGCATGTCTTTGTTATCTCTATAAATTTCTATTATGGAATATTACATAGTTGTTTGACACTAACCCTTGATGAAAAGATGCTAGCATATATGACCATGATGAATATGTGATATAGCCTGACTTTATGATCTAACAGGCATGTTGATGCATGACTATATCATAGACAGGTTGATGACTTGAAGGAAGATGACCAAAGTGGTTTCCCATTCAGAGGAAGATTCTCTCAATAAGATCCCTTTCTCCAATTATCATTTGCATTATATCTATATTCTTTACTGTTTAAGTATGATTTATGCACATGAATAGACAAATATCTAATATTGTTGGTCTGCAGCAAAGTTCTGATCTAAGAAGAGAGAGTTTTCCCTTACTCTGAGCCTCAGTCGCACAAAAGTAAGATCAAGGGTGTGATTGTAGTCTCTCAACTGCATAGAAGAATGCGTATGGGTGCAATTATTCCTACAGGACACAAAAATGAAGTTTGTGCATGAAATCGAAAGTTCACATGAATAGACAAATATATAATATTGTTGGTCTGCAGCAAAGTTCTTATCTAAGAAGAGAAAGTTTTCCCTTACTCTGAGCCTCAGTCACATGGAAGTAAGATCAAGGGTGTGACTGTAGTCTCTCAACCGCACAGAAGAAGGCCTATGGGTGCAGCTATGCCTACAGGACACAAACATGAAGTTTTGTGCATGAAATCAGAAGTTCAATTGAAGGATGACGGTCCTACAGACGTGGAGCTGACAAAAATAAGTTCTTTGAGCATAGAATTTTGAATGTTTTACTTTCTATAATGTGAATATGTTGACTAAACTTGTGTTAGGATATTCATATCAATATTTCATTATGATTTAACCTTGTGTATAACAGTATATGATAATAATTGCATGGGTTTGACAAGATTTGATCTATTGGCTTAACTTAGTGAGCATATTAGCTTGAATGATTGATGATATGTTTTGGTTTATGGATTATTTGAATTCACAGTGATGACAAGTTAGAGTTATTATTTGATTTTGGATTTGACATGATGATTAATGGTTTCATTTGACCACTGATGATTTGCAATGCTATATGGGCATATTGAATTTCAATGACTTACATTGGTATTCAATAGATTTTCTGTATTGACATCATTAGCTTTGTCACATTAGTTGAAGTATAAACATTTGTGATTCGGTATGAATCTATCTCACAATAAATGGATGGAACTCGCATAAATTATTATTGGTGTATGCATTTGCATCTAGTAACTTATACTATGATCATGAGAATGACTTGATGAAGTATGGCTTGATATTGTTTGGTAAATGACAATTTGTTGATAGATGAAGTCACAACTTGATGTGACCTCTACCTATCACTTGGTCTATCATGTTAAAATATGAAACTTCGGTCAAATTCCACTTTGGAAAAATCATTTGATGGAGATTATGATTACATTGAATTCCTCTTTTTTATAAGACCAAAATCGACTTAAATATCACCCAAAATAGATAAGGGAAAGTGTACTTATGAAGAAAAGCCCACAAGTGCATATTTGATAAGGTCGACCCTAAAGAAAAGTGGACACCCTTAGAAAGCTATAAATACTAGTGACCTCTACCTCATTTGGACATCATCATGAGACACTCTTCTATCTTGGTTTTTGGCTCGCACAAGTCTAAGGCTCGTTCACAGAGAAATAGGTTCGCTCGAAGATGAAATTGTGGGGTTTGAAGCTCGCATTTTTGTTTTAGGGTTTTGGGCCTCAATCGTAGGCACATGAAAGAGAGATCTCGACTACAGTCTCTTGCTAGCAGGGTCATCAATGTGATTGAAGAATCCCAGTCACACACACAACTCGTCCTCTGTGTGACCAACATCTAGGATTTAAAAATCTCAGTTGCATATTGTAGTCACTTGCTTGTAGGCTCTAGAGAGCAATTGGAAGCTTCCCAGCCGCAAATGTGACTCCTCCTTCATGATACTGGGACCTAAATGAAGAAATTTCAGTTGTCCGAATATTTTGCTCAGTGACTGCAGTGTTCGGTAGTTGACCACAAACAACAACAATTCATTACAGGCTTCAAAATCAGAATTTTGAGTATAAGTATTGTTGGGTTCATTTCATGGATATTTTGTAGTTGTTTTTGTTGGATAGTTGTTTGGATAATGATATGGATCATTATACTCTTTTGATGAATCATTCGATGACAATCTAATAAGAAGAAGAATTGAAAGGGTTTTCCCCATAATGGGTTTTTCCCCGGTCTCCAACCAATCCTGGTGTCTCTGTGTGTGGATGATTTTATTCTATTAGTTCCTTTATATTCCTCTGCAGTGATGATGATGATATTATTCTTTCTCTATAGTTGCATATGTTGCTAAATAATGAAGTATATATGAATAATGTTCTGGTGTTATGGGGTGAACTTAATGTGTTAATGACTAACATACTAAACCTTCAAAAGGAAGAGGATGAGATCATTTGGGACATCTTAGATTTGTTCATTTTTCTTTGGCGAGGTTTGGAGAACTAGTTCTCAGCTTCAATAGCCCCAGAATGGAAACCCTTGGGTGATTCAGTGAGATCAGAAGAAAACCCATCTCACCCCTTAGTGAATTCTCCAAAATTCACAAGTGTGCTATCAGTTCCAACTTTAGTGGAGATACCAGATTTAGTTCGCAATTGTTTGGAGGGCTTCATCTCAACCATTTTTCAACTAGTTGGTATTACCATGTAATTTCATACTTCATAGTAATATAGTAAGGTTGAGATTTTATACATGTGTTTCCTATCCATTTTAAGTTGCATCTTGTTTCTTAGTTTTTCTGATAATTTCATGGTGAATTTGTGTAATTTGATTGAATATAATTATGGCATAATGTTTTGAAGTGAAATCCTAAATACTTAATGACAATATTAAATGAAATATTATAATGTTCTAGATCTATTTAATTTTTTCTTTTTTGGGACACTATAATCCCACCATATTGTTGCAAGACCCTTCAATCTAGTCACATCATATTTCACTTTATTTATTCAGCAACATATTCATAGTAAAAATATTTATCCACAACATTGATCGAGTCTATCAATTCTTCAACATTCATATTACCTTTGTACATGGGTACCTCCATATTTGGTCTGGCACTTAACATATTCATCATCCTCAATGTTTTCCTTTTGTTAATGCTTTAATAAGATTTCAACCTTCTTCATAAGATGACTCTCCCTTCTCGCCTCTTCTTTGAGTACTCTATATGGCTTGAACCTTGATTCAATGTATCTCATCTTGCCTAGAAAAATTGTGTTTGCCACAGGTTTTCCATGAACTATTCTTGCTCCTCTTTGTGTAATTTTCATCTCACAATGAACACTCCCACCCTGATATCAAGATTGATGTAACCAAGATATTTATCATGCTCATTTTCATAGACTCTTTGTTGGTGTATTTCTCTTTAGCATGTGTTCTAAGTGCTCACGACATTTTTCATATACCTATAGATACCAGTTCCCATTATCATACTTACCTTTATACTTTGTTATTAGACATATCGAGATGTTTTCCTATGGGGATGTTGTCAATTAGTGTATCTCACAATTCTCCATTGTATATTCCTATCCTGGTATAGATAGAATGTTACTTGATAGATTCTTCTCTGGCAACTAATACCACTAGCTATTGGGTCTCAACGTATCAAGATATAGTCACTTTACCACACTAGTGAAACATATCATAAAAATTTTAATATGATTTTGTCCTTGTAGATGGATAATTTTACATCTCAATAGACATAAACATTGTTGTCAATTGAAGTCTATTCCCTGGGGATATTGGATATCAGGTGTTGTGGCTTCAGGGAGCTTTAACATGAAAATTGAAAGTTCCTCCCAACCCAATATAGAACATTTTCTCATCAAAGATCAAGATAAGGATACTGAATGATTGGGGTGTTTGGAGGTGGTGATCAAGGTTTCAGGAGATTGAGAACCCACCTCCCTTTCCAAAGTCCCAACATACTTCTATCTTGATAATAACATAAACTTTTAAGTAATGGACTACTCCCTCTTAATTAGCATTTTGGGTGTTAGGTGATGGGGTTTTAGTGTTTCTAATTAAAACAAACTCATAGAAAGGCTAAGCCAATTTGTAAACTTAGCTATAGAACTTTGAATTTACAAGTTAACCTCTAAAATATTAACAATCTCTTTATTGATACAAGACTTAAAATAAGTTTCACTCTCCACCTAGATTACACAATAACATGAACACAAAGATCAATTTCATAGAGAAGAGCTTCATAAATGCAACCATCACTAGGATTTATGCAATCTTAATAAAAAAAATCTTCAAAAAGATTACATTGATTAGATAATCACTCATTTATGCATCACATTACACAATTATTCTCACTCCCTCTCTATTCTCTACTATTCAATCATGTGGGATCTTTTATAAAAATGAGCTATTCAAATCTTCAAAGTTTAAAAATATCCAAACAAACTTCTAACTCCTCCTAATTTTCTAGATGATCCTACTAAAATATTCTTACTTGTCTTATTATATGGCAAGAATGATATACATCGGAAATTCAAAACAAACTAAATCCTTCTCAAACTATTATATCTTAAAAAAATAACAAAGTTACAATTTTAGATGACTATGAGGAATCCAACTTCCTCTCATAAACCCTAAGACCCTTTTGAGGTCAATTGTTGACTTGATTAGAAGAGATGCCTCTATATCAAATTGTTTTTTATAGATGTAAACAATATGCAATCACTATAAATAATAAGCATAAACTATAATTCAAAAAATTAATACAATAAAATATTGGCGTTATAAAATCTTTCAAAATAATAATTTTTTACATAGGTTATCATAGATTTCTTTCTCCTAGATCATTATATTTGTTGCGCTACTAGAATTTTGGAACCATGGTAAAGTCTCTTATCATTGTCATGTCAATCATGTCAACCAAATATATACATGCACAGTTACATTATCTCAAGAGCTCTAGCATCGAGCTTCTACCAATATCTCTAAAAGGATTTTATTATAAGGTAAGTTATGTTGGTTTGTTGGTGTTGCATGCTTAAACATAGCATAGATAATATCTTTGGAATAAGATTATATGTGTACAAAGGACACCTTTGTATGGCTAGACATATGACATAAGTTAAAGGTTATGCATGTTATTATTATAAATAAGGTGCCCCCCTTCATATGTATTTCATTATCTTTATCAATATAACAACCAACTTCAAGTTATAATTCATGCAGATGTGCTCTTCCATATATCTCATATAGTAAGTAATATTCAACCCTTAATGTGAAATTCTCCCCTTCTTATTTTTTATGTTTTGTTATCTATAATTTATGCAAATTTTGTTCCACTCAATTTTTGGTGACACAATGTCAGCTTTCACAATTACTATGAAAGTGTTGACAACATATTTGGTGATGCTTCATGTGATATGGGGTGCTTGGTGAATGGATGACTCACGATTGTTTCTTAATGGACTTAGACATTAGATTTTGCTTACTCTTTCATTACTATACGTTTTCTTGGTGCTTGGGTGGCATTATACCTTGGAGTGTAAAAGCCATATGGAGCTTGGTGGCATCCTTCATGATTGCTAAGTATTGGATTTGCTTGCTTGTAATGACTATTTCTTTACAGCATTAGGCATCTTGGAGAAAGGCATTAAAGCCTAGATGGCACAGGGGCTTCACTTAATGAACCTCTGACATATCATGTGCATTCGTGGCATACTAAACAATACCCTTAATTTGACTACATATTGGAAAATACCTCTAAATATCACATTATTTAACCCCCTACCAATACGAACCTTATACATCTTCCCAATTTAAAAAACTCATACTTTCACTAAATATTGTTGGTATCCATTTTTTCATTAACATTTTTTATACCAAGTTTATATTTTTCATTAACTTTAAGCTCTATTTTTTATACCTGCCAATATAAAAACCTTTTATCCCCTATTATATGCTCAACATATTATGTCGTTTTTTCCTCAATATATATCCCTCAATATGAACGCATGTGGTATAGTATTTCTCCCCAGTGAAGCTTTGTGCTCCACGTGTTAGCCTACTTGTGTAGAGTTAGGTTGCTTATAGTGATTTATATCCATTTCATATTGTTGTTCTTCCTTAGGTCCATTTTTATATTGCTGATCTCCCTTAGTGCGATGGCCACAACAATCACCCATTTTATTTTGATTCAATAAGTAAAAGAAAAAGTGTGCCCCTACCAAAATTTTTATTTTTAATACCTAATCTTGTGATTTTATTGTTTATTCATTTTTTTGAATTGATCTTTGGAAGGTTTCATTTTATCAGTTTATGACATGGGAATTTCACAGTTTAATTTTATATTTTTCATTTTTTATTTATATTATACTTTTCTTTAAGTTAAAATTTATTTTTGTTTTACTTATAATTTTATTTTAGATTTTGTGTTTATTAGTTTGTATTTTAGTTTACTATTTTTTTATATGATAATTATGATGGTCCTTTTAATTTTATTTATTTTGGTGTTGAATTCGAGATATTATATATATATTATATATAATATATATAATATATATATATATATATAATATATATATATATATATATATATATATATATATATATATATTATAATATATATATATATTTTGTTTTGTTTTGATTTTGATTTTATTCATTATTTTAGTAATGCAATTTACTTTTAATGCACAAGTGTTTACTTACTAACCCAATATCTAAAGTTATTTGGACACAGAATATCTAAAGTGGTTATTTACACACCATCCGACGGCCCACATCGCATCTAATCAATCAATGATTATAAACCATGGTGTTTCCCCACGGCATTGGACATATATATAGGGGTTCATACACGGAGTAGAGGGACCACCATCCGACAACCCATAAACCACAACTCAAACATGACAGCCCTCCCTCGCACTCACAGTTCCATTTGGGTATCCAACTTTTGATCTGACGGTCTACCACGAATTGACCATCTGATGGTAAGAGGAGCCTCGTTCTTTCCCGCTGACGTCACAAGGGGTAACCCCCGCTAATATCTGTCATTCGTTCCCTAGAGCACATCTGACGGTCCAGGTTTAAGCGAACTTCCCACTCCCTTGCTGATGTCACAGGGAGGAAGGCCCCATGGTAATATGGCCAGTTGATTCCACGAGGACTAGTATGTCAGCTGCGCCACTAAACTACTAGTTTCACAAGGATGTTACAGACAAGCATATTGGCTCTTTAGATCATCGAGATTCAATGCATTCTTCAAGGCCAAGAATCAATGGGATTTATATTGCTTTATGTATATCCACGCTCGATGTTTATTAAGCCAACAACATGATAACATATTGTCTAGTTTATATCGCATAGTTCATTCTTTCTCTATCTAAAACTATCCTCACTTGTATGGATTCATTATTTAACAACAAAAATCTCATCAATCATCCCTACTTTTAAGCTCAGGAAACTCAATCATTTTCGGCATAAACAATACAAGTCAAATTAACAGTATTGATGCAATCTTTCATGGTAGAAGTTACACATGAAGAGACTTATCCTGGATTGAAATATGGAGATGGGAAATTGAGTTAGAGACAAAAAATCTATACCCAACCGTACCATAAATGAGATGCAACCAGATCTCTCTTGCAGTTGTCACCCCAAAGCCAAATTCCAAAGACTGAGATGGTTTTTCTCAAGGGTTTAAATACCAATTATTGGTTAAAATAGGGACTCTTGAGGTCCTCCCACCTCCACCCACCTACCAAATAGTAGTCAACCAAATGTGCAGTGAATCCAAAGGCTTGTTGCCTCCACCCTACAACTGTTCAACAACCAATAAACTCCAAGGGATCTGAATGCTTCACTTACACCCTAAAACATATAACACAGTGGTTCCACCCACTGAAGGGAATACAAAACCCACTACCAAACCAGATGAAACAAGCAAGGAGGATTTCAGAACTTCCCCTATCATGAATCCAAGGACTAAATCTCAACCCAAACATTTCAAGGGAATCTAGAGAAGACCATCTCCACCCTCTAACTCCAAGTCGTCCAAAGATTTATCCTCACCTAAAGATAATTATTTTGTGCTCTTCTTGTTCAACCCAAAATGTGTAGGTGTCTTCTCTGAGTGTTGTCTAAGTCCATAATCTCTCTACAATGTTGTAGAAATCTCCAAATTTTCCAAACCAAGATATATGTGCATGGCCTTTTCTATGCTGACAAAAAATGCATGCTCCTCTTTTCTATGAATCTTACTATTTTTTCTTCTCCCTGTGCTGCAAGTTTTTTCTTGTTCCTAGTGATCCCTATGTGTGCTCAGTGATCCCATTTCCCCCTTGCATGATTTATGTTCTCCTTTTCTTTTTCCCATCTCCTATTTGAATGCCCTCTCTCTTCTTTTCCTTGTTGTGTGTTCCCTTACTAGGTTGACTTTCTATCTATTCCTACTGCCTACATAGCTGATACCTCCATAAATGTGTTTGTCATGTTTGCTTGTCAATTCTTCCAAGCAAGGATGGTCCTTGTCCTTCTCTTGCAGTTCCATCAATTATGAAAACACTAGGCCACTAAAAACACAACAAACAACCATCAATGGTTGTCCCAAAACAGTCAAGTTTTCGTGCAACAAGTAAATTGAGTATCCCAAGCAAGTCACCATTCTCAGTGCTTGGAATTTGTGTCCTTTACTCATCACACATTTTTTTAAAATTTAAAAATTAGAATACATGAAATGTTTACATGGAATTCATGAGCAACATATAACTAGGGTTGCCACACTTCTACTCATCAAGAATTTTCAATGTTACAAAATTTATCTCATTCCAAGTTGGGTCACAAAGTTATGGCCCTCAAAAGATTTTGAAATATCAAGTATATGTACATTAGTTGATGTGGCATATGACATGTCTCTTAGATCCACATGTCACTATGAGATTATTGCATAGTCAACACAAGAGTCACATCATACAACCAAGTCATTTTCCCACTTGGAATCTGGCCATCTAAATCCAAACTTTTCTTTTGTTTGCATTTTGGAGAAATCTTAGATATCCAAACTTCAAACTCATCTATATTTCTTAATTTTCTTAGATATATAGATTCTAGACTCATTTTGATTTCTTAATTTTGGACCCATGCCCTTTAATTTTTCTCTAAATTTTTTTGTTTTGGTGTTGAATTGGATATGTAGGATTAGATCTTCTTTTTCTTTTGACTTTGATTACATTCATTATTTGAGATAGGTTTTCCAATCATCAAGCCACTTATTCAAAATCCATTGTAACACAACATTAGTTCACCTTAAAGAGTTAAAAGTTACAATGTTTTGCTTCATTCAATTTGATCATTTCTTAATTTTGATGCTACCGACATCTTCTACTCATCCAAAGCTTTCTAATGACATAAAATTTATTTCCAAGTTTGAGTCACAAAGTTATGTCCCTAGAAAGATTTTGAAATATTGTTGTGTTGGTATAAAAGTTAACACGGTAGATGACATGTTTCCTAAATCCATGCATCATTATGTGGCTATTGCTTAGTCAACACAAGAACCATGTGGTCTAGTTGAGTCATTTTCCAGCTTAGAATATGGTCATCCAAATCTAGACTTTCTTGTTGTTTTCATTTTAGAGAAATCTTGAATATCGAGATTCAAAACTCATCTAGATCTCTTAATTCTTCCATATGCCTTATTTTAATTTATTTTTTTCCCAGATTCCTAATTCTTCCATATGCCTTATTTTAATTTTATTTTTTCCAGATTCCTAATTTCTTCAATATTTTGGATTTCAAATTATTTATTTATTTATTTTATTTTATTATTCCATTTTATTTATATTTATATTTATTTCTTATATTTATGAATCTAAACATTTAAATATTTCACAAACTGATTTTTTAAAATTTTCTATAATATACTAAATCCTATAATATAATATGTCATGGATGTCCCAAATTACAAATATATTTGAATTCATAATTTATAGATATCCTAAATTCTAGATATATCCAAATCCATAAGTTTCACTTCTTATAACATTTTAATTTCTTATTATTCTGAATATGCATGTAACATAGTCTTAAAATTATATAATTCTCTTTACTTCATACACAAATAACCATGGGACGCAAAAAAATAGTAACACCTCACAATGTAATCCCACAATTTATATGTGATAAAAAAAATAAACATGTAAATCTACAACCATAAATAATCTAAAGGTGAAAACAATAGCGGCTAAATGCTCTCTTTCTTGAGCCATATCTTGAATTTTAAATGACCAAATTGAGGGGAAAATGGCTCATTGGAAAACTAGGAATGTAAATAACATTTTAATTTTGTGATAGGGAAAATTCTGAAAAAACATTGGTTAAACCTACTAATTTCCTTAAAAAAACAAGGAAAAGCTAAATTTAATAGCTCATATTTATTATTTAAATTTATCTTGTGTGATTATATTTATAAATGGTTTTAACATTGAATTTTTTATTTATTTGATTATAACTATTTCATTTAACTTTTACATTATTTAAGTTTTGGTTATAAAATAAAATAATAATATAATAAATAAAGTTTAGAATTCAAAAATTATAGATAAAATAAGATAATAAAGATGCAGTCTATATGCTAAGATTTTGATAATATTTTAAAAAATAAAATTGAAGATTTTTCTAACACTCAATTTTATTTTAATCTCTTTCTAATTATTTGGGGAAAATGTAGACAAAATTTTAAAGATTAGGGGAATAAATAACTTCATGGGTTATATTCCCGCAAGACATGTTAGCCTATGTGGCAAAAAAAAATTAAACAAGTTGAAAATCATGACAATAATTCCTATAAGCCTGAGGGGGAAGGCAAATTTGAAACCATTGAGGTGAATTATGGAAGTCATTGTGATTCGATCCAAGGTCTTTCCCAAAAGAGTCCTCCAAAATTACCAATTAGTGTGTGTGTGTGTTTGTTCTACCATGAATATCTTCTATAATAATTATAATAATAAAATTAATTATAAGTTGAGACATTTAAATAAATAAAGAGAATGTGTATGATATATAGAATGAGACTTCAACCCACATGTATAACGAATTAAAAATTTGTTATACAATGAAAGATTTTGAATTGAAAATTAATAAAACATGTAACATAATTGCTGGAAAAAATATTGTATTGTCTTTCAATTATGTTTATAGAATATTAATGTAATTTGGAAAATTGAAATTATGGTAACAATAGAAGAAACAAGGGGGGGAGAATCAATTATAATAAAACATATAACATAATTGTTGGAAAAAATATGGTATGATTTTCAAATTGTTTTTATAAAATATTAGTGTAATTTGGAAAATTGAGATTATGGTAACAAAAGAAGAATAGAAGAAACAAAGAGAGGGAGAATAAATTGTAAAAAGAGACCATAGTTTCAAGATAAGGTCGGGGGTGGAAAATACAATTTTTTTACTTGTGTAGTACTATCCAATAAAATGAAAGATTGAAGACTTGAGAGCTAGAAAAATCTATAATTATAACTTGTATTATTGTTATCAAGTTCAGTAAGATATTTTAATACTAGAGCCTTTTGTTTATATCACGGGATGGGAAATTTCTTCTCAAGGATGAATACAAGGAAGAGTTAAGTCGGAGCCTATTCATACAATTATGCATTATTGTTTATTGTATGTATTCTATAAATTCTTGAAATTTGCAATTTCTATCAATTGTTTCTGTAGAGAATTCTTATTAATAGACTATGGATTTGATTGCAAGCACATATTCAATATCATTTCCTTGTGACTTATTTACTATGTACGAGAATTGAATATCTTAGTTTTATTTACACTGAGGGTGATGAACTATTTGTTGCTTTCAACAGTTACTCTATACTTGCAATCAACCTTTCATCATTGTTTGATTAGAATCAGTTATGAGATTGCATTTTCATAATAAAATAAGAATGCATTTAGAATTTAGAAGGGAAAAAAGATAGTCTCATTTCAAGGAGCAATCTATTTAGTGGCAATTGAGGCCACATACCACTAGATATGGCTATCCCAAAATAGGGCAGGACCAAGATCAAATATTAGATTTCATTTAGATAATGAAATAAGAATGCATTTATAATTTAGAAGAACTTCAACGAGAAAGTCTTGTTTCGAGGATAAATCCATTTATAGCCCACATACCAGTGGAGATTGCTATCCCCAAAAGAGAGCATGTCTAATTAGAACCTATAATTGGGTGATCTCTCCTTCTTGTTGTTGATGACATTTTCTTAACCATAAACACTTACCTATCATATAAATAGAAAATTAGAGATTAAATTCACACATTTATTCATCACGCACTTGTATTAGAGATGTGAAAGTGTACCGCACTCGTATATCTCTTTTTTTGTCTTGAAGTGCTAGGTTTTTTAGTGGAGTTCGAGGGAGACTTAACATTAGTGTTTTTACCTTACGAAAAAAAGTTGGGTTTGTCATAAACGATATAATGGTGAAAAAAACTTTATATCTTGTAGCTCTTTCGAGAGAAGGATACTAAGATATTGTGGCATTTGGAAACTCTAGTGTCACTTGTTATGCTTATTGAAGAGAAGGTGAGATATTCTGCATGTGCCAAGGAGGAATTGTTAGTGATCATGTTAGCTTGGTGAATATTGTTGGTTGAGTGACCACCTTTAGTTATGAGTGACTCTTAGCTATGAGAAGTTAATGGCTAGGGTTTTCATGCTTTTCCTAGTGAGAGTTCGAAGAGTTTTACTTGTACCATTTTTGCAGTAAATTTATGGAAAATGTTTGTACTTCATTTCTATATATATATATTATATATATATATATATATATATATATATATATATAATATAGAGAGAGAGAGAGAGAGAGAGAGAGAGAGAGAGAGAGAGAGAGGAGAAGAAATTTTCTAGGTGTCCAAAAGCCCGCACTCATAAATTTGATTTTCAACTTTTGTTATCTTCTCTTTGGGTGGATCCGATCACTTGTTGTTCATGATAATTAGACATATTATCTTCATTGAAATTGTTAAAGTGATATAACATACATTTAAAAAAAACAAAACAACACAAAACAACAAAAAAAAAACAAAACAAAACAAAAAACAAAACAAAACAAAACAAAACAAAACAAAAAAACAAAACAAAATACAAACAAACAAAAACAAAAACAAAAACAAAAAAACAAACAAACAAACAAAACAAAAACAAAAAAACAAACAAACAAACAAAACAAAAACAACACAAAAAAAAAAAAAAAACAAAAAACAAATTTTCTATTGTAAGAATATGATTTAATGAACTTATTTTATGTTCGAGTGTATGTTTGAGAAAGTGTGCCCTAAGGGTTGTACCTTTTTGGAATTTATATACCATTGTATGGTATGTATTCTCTTGGGTTGCTAGGGGATTTGGGTTGAAGTAAATTGAAATATTTTGCATTGTGATTGAATACTTTAAATCAGCCCCAAGGATGAAATTTCATAGGAAGTAAATTTGGGAAATCTTAGGTAAATGACATGAAATTTTAGAAGTCACATCATATGTCCAATTCTCAAATTTTATACATAGTACTAAATTTGATTGGACTGGGATTATATTCTTGGTGATGAGGAAGTAGGATATTAAAATTGTATTATACCTAGAATCAATGCTTAACCTACTATAGGTTGATTGAGTGTGATACCCTAAGGCACATAAGAGATTGGGTGTGGGCATGCCCTCACATTCTACCCCAATATGTAAGAGGCTAAGATGAATTACTCAGATATAGGACGCATAAGAGAATGTAGGAGCATCTAAATATTTAGGGAGACAAACTACAACTCCCAGGGTATATGCTAACCATATTGCATTTCTTCTATTATTTTGGAGCTTTCTAGTTTCATTGATAAGGGATGGTGTGATTCCTTGATGAAGGAATGTGATTTTTTGGAAACATAAATTAGTGCTATTGAATATCTACAATCGAAGGGAAACAATTCCATGAATTGTGCAAACCCATTGTCCTTTTTCAAGATTTGTAAGAGTTATCTGGATGAAGAAATGGCATATGTGATATACGATGAAGATTCACATAATGGTGACAAAGTACCTATGATCTATTGGGATATGAATCCTATTGAAGAAAAGGATGTATAGAAAGAGATGCCCCATTAGGTTTATGAAGAAGAACAAAAGAAGCAAGGAATTTTGAAAACCCTCGTCTAATTGTAGAAAATTACTTCATGGATGAAAAATAGGCCACTAACAATGATGAAAAAATAGTCATTTATGGTGTTCAATGCCTATTTTATTTTAAGTGCATCCATAATGTGGGAAATGTTTCAATACTTTCGAGTAAAGGAATAAATTCCAATGTTAATGGAAAGGTAGGTCAATGAGCAACATAATCCAATTGTAGGGAATAGTGGAAGGGACCTGTTACCCAACATTTTGTGGGTGATATCCCTAGGAGAAATAGTTTCTCCAAGGTGGTCCTCAGCCAACAACCCCATGCAGCCACCATCTAGCTCATTGTGCCATTTCTCGGCCACCTGAACTAGCCATGTGGTCCCTCACCCATCTTCCATGATCGTACGTTTGAAGGTTGACCTCCCGAACCTAAAGGTATGCCTTGTTATTTGGTAATTGAGTATTGTAGTTATCTTATCATGGACACTTATGGGCATGGATTAATGGGGGGATTCAGCAAAAAGAATGGGCTAGGTTTGTGCTCCTATGCCTTAGACCCTTTTTGGATATTAACCTTGGATTCTAGTCCCATGGGATCTCTTTTACTGACCATTTGGCTTAAGGGATGGTATTTCACGGGAAACCATGATTTTGGTTGTGTGGCCTTGCTCCCTTATCCACTTATATTACCCCCTTTCCACTCATTACTACCCCATTCTACATTCCTCCATTAGGTCCCCATAGGGTTAGCTCACCCCTTCCCCTTGCCCTCACCTTGGGTCAAGCTTGGAATGATTCCGCGGAAGTTGATGCATATTTGGCCACATACAACAGGAAAATGCACCACAAAATGCAAAACATGGTCGGGACAAACACATTTAGCATGTGGTAAAAAGCCAATACATGAGCTCTAACCCATCAACATGTTCATCACCCTAGTTCCTACAGGTTCTATAAACCTCCCTCATCATATAGGAAGCCATGATTGTCCCAACCCCTGGTGGGAAATGAACTTCCCTACCATTAAAGGGGGGTATTCACTGATATATCTTATGCATAATGCTCTTACCCCTTGAGCCCAGAGCAGTTAATCAATGAAAAACATAAAATTTGAAAAGGTATATAAAGAAGGGTGGAAAAATCAAGGTCGGGTCACCTCATATACCATGATTTCTCCCTCCTATATATTATGAACCTAAGTGTGGGAATCCCTTTTATTAGCTACCCTTGTACCCCAAGATGTGGCCCAGGGTTTCCCCTTCTCATCCCCTACTTCATTCACCTATCTGTCACATGCCACCACCTTTTGAAGGATGTATCTTGAATATATTATCCCTTTTAGAATTAGAAACCGCCTAATAGGATACTTAGTTAACCCCATTTGGAGTTTAGGAGACATTGGCACATCCCGAAGCCCATAATGGATGAGCGCACCATTATGAAGTCCCCACCTATGGTCCAGTATTTGTAATCTCATTTACTCACTTCATCTAATGACTTGTTGTACTAGAAGGCTAGGGGAAGCATTGGACCTTATGCAGGATTGCAGATGGTATTCATCTTGGGTTTGGTCTCCCTATACAGAGTCCTAATCCTCCATAGGGATACTGTTACACTAAAATTTGTCACCATGACTATTTGCAGTTAGTATGGCTCCATCAACTGTCATACTATCCTCCTTGGCAAGTCTCATACCTCTGCTCTCCATGTCAAACTTCAAGAAAGAGAGAAAGTCTTTAAAAATTTATTTATCTTTGGGTACGCAGTTTCTCTCAGCCTTACATGCGTGTATGCAACCCAAGTTCAGAATACTTGCGTACTTGTACGCTCTGTATGTAAAGGGGTGGGTGCGTACTCCTGTAAAGGTCAAAAGGCGCGAGTTTCATCTTAAAAAAGTTACTT
>APFE031075720.1:477571-490616 GCA_000404065.3 Pinus taeda | reverse complement strand
TTTCCAATTCTGGTTGTAAGCATATTTCGGTATTTTCCATTAATGAAATGAAGCATTATTTCCACTGCATCTTTGTGTATATGGTTATCTCTGTATTTTATTGCGTTCCTGTTTAAATCCGGATCATACGACATATTGACATATCATTATTGGCGACTCCATTGGAAGAATGAAGCCTTAGTTCTTCATTTAAATTTAAGGTTGATGCTTGTAGGGTGAAGCAATCATTTTTCTAGGCATCTTTAATTTCACCCTCACAACTCCTACATATTTTTCATGTATACCACAAATAGGTTGTCTTTATTTGATAAATTTCCCTCTTTGGACATTCCTAGCATCGCTAGGAATCCTAATCATGTCGCAGGAAGGATGGTACGTGGGGTGCTCGCGTTTGATGGTGATCCGCTTTCCGTAATTGAACACGTAGAAATATTTAATGCACATGATTCAAGAGAGAAGGTTTTTCACCAAGATGTCCTTATGTTATTGTTCATGGTATCTCTTGGTGGTCATAACTCATGGTTGCATGATCATGAACCTAGGAGTCTCTCATCTATTGAAGAGTTCATTGATGGCTTTCTTAGACATTTTCAAGTACACCCTACATTAAGAATCAAAGAGGAAGCCTTCATTGAGCATCATCAAGGCATTAAGAATTTAGGTAATGACTAAGAAGACGAGTCCTGCTTGGGTCCATATGATGAAAATGATGTTTGAGGACACATGTGCTAGGAAGGATGAGTTTATGGAAATTGAGACCAACCTTACCTTTCTCAAGGATATTACTCCCAATGAATCCTAATTTGAAAACCCTGAGAAAGATGATCCCATTAGCCTCTTGGAAGATGGCATTGAAGATTATTTCCACATTGAAAAGGATAAATGGGAAATTTTTGGTCCTCAATTTGATTGTGCTCCTATTTACGACACCAACAAGGAGGGCGAGGATGAGACTGGTTTTCCCTTCCCCTCAAGCACTATTTATGATGACATACCCATTGATGCCTTTGTGAAAGAGAAACTTCATTTGCCTTTGAATAAAGAGGGGCAGTTAGAAGTGATCAAATTTCATTTTAGGAGATACCCAATCTTTGATACTAAGGAAATTTATAAGGCTCCCACTTCTCCTAAGTATGATTCTATGTTCATGTAACAGCCCTGGTGAAAATTCCATGTAATAAAAGTAAATAAAGGCAAAAAAATACCACAGGTAAGGGACACTTATTCCAAGATGAATGGTGGGAAAAACATCCTAGTGGGTGTTCATTTTGGTTATTATGGCTAAGGAAATTGGCAAAGGAAAAAATTCATTGTTGGCACATTTATTTATGAAAATAGAGGGATTTAGGAGAAAAGTAAGGTGAATGGTCACAGGTTGCATGTGAGGAGGAAATTGAAGGAAAATAATGGAAAATGAAGAAAATAGAGGCCTCATTGATAAAAAGGCTTTTGATGATTAGTTTGTAAGCTTTTGTCAGTGTGAACTTCTTAGCTCAAGTTTTTGCTCAGGTTTTAGAGCAAGAAAGGGAAAAGGAAGCGAGGGAAGGACAAGGAAAGGAAAGAAAGGGTTAAGCAATGAAAAGCAGGATCAAGTAGCTTCAGTAGGAATACTTGCAGGTAACATATTGCACGTGTGATTTCCGAGCTGGTTTTGACATGCATGGATTTCCATGTTGGTGTATGGTTCTCTTGCTGCCAGTGGCATGGTTTTGTTGAGTTATGACAGTGGTTTTCAGCCTAGCCTTTTTCTAGATGCCATGGTATGCTGGGATGTTTATCTCGGTTTTGAGCTTTGGTTTTCCTAATGGATTTCAAAATCCGGGGAGGAGGTGGTCTCAAGGTTCATTGCCAAAGGCCTAAGAATCCCTTGATCAGTTTTGGCAGGATACACAGTAAAGCTTGAGGGAGGAGTGTCGATTTAGGGCTTAATGATCCAAGTTTGGATTGCAGTAAAGCCTGAGAGAATGGTCTTGGTTTAGGTCCTATTGATACAGGATTGGATTGCTCTAAATTCTAAGAGACAAGGAGACAGGAAATTCCTCAAGGATAGTGATGGATTCTGGATGGCATTCCATGTTTGGTTTGGTTTTGTGATCATAGAACCTCTTTTGGTGTGATCACAGATTGGTGAGGGTGGAGGTAGTTTAACCTCTGGATTACCTTGGTTTTTTTGGATTGGTTTATCCATTAGATCCCACATTCATGCTTAGAATATGGCATAGGGGTGACTGGTTAAAAGAGAGAATTTTTTTGGCCATGTCTACAGTCGTGTGGAACATGGAATACTAAAATTGGTCATATTTTCCTATGATTAATGAAAGCCAATTTCTCTTGCTTTTGTACTTGTTTATATGTGGAATCAATGATTTTTATATCTCTATTATTTTCATGGTTTAATGTTGGTTATAAGCATGGTTATATGATTGGTTATTGTCATGGTTATTTCATGTATTTACTTTTAACTGAAAGGATAATGGATGCAAGACCTAATCGATGTCATAACAGTTCAAGGGAGAAGGTGGTGATCCTTCTTGTCATGTTTCATAAGATTTTCCAGTCATTCATGTTTTGTCTTGTATCTTAGACCTGTAGGTTGCATTGATGCCAAGTGTTTGACATAATGTCATTCCCAGTTGGGGATGGTCAAGCCTAGTCCTGAAGTTGATTTTGGTTTGTTAGTCTTGTCATCGTATCTTTGATTGATTCTAGAAGCTACAACAAGTTCTGGGCAGTGGACGGAATTATGGGCTAGAATAGTGCCTTAAATTTCGCGGACGTTGGCACCGGTCTACTAGGAAAAGTCCCTAGATATAGGCATGCAGGCCTGTGAGAGCATCCATAGGTCCCTGGATGCTAGCATGCCCATAGAATAAGAGAATCCAGAGGTCAAGAGGTCTAAAATGTTAGTGGCACCCAGGGGCAGGATGCCTGAGTGGCTGGGATGTCTCATGGGGGTGTTGTTGTTGATGTGGAAGGTATGGTTGATGTATTTTTGTTAATTACATTTCCTTAAGGTCACCAAGGAGGTTGAATCATATCATAGTAGCCTCTTTATCACATGTTTACCCCAGTTGTTCGGTTACTTGAGTAGATGTGGGAGGAGGTTGGTTACAGAGTGGTATTAGAGTGTGGTTGTGCTCTTCTTGGGTGAAAGTGTTTGTCATGCATACATTTTGGTTGCATATGTGTTCCATATGTTTGTGGATTATGTGCTTGTTACGTTTACATGGTGTTGATCATGGTTCTAGTGATGTCATTATGTGGAAGTCAATGGTGTTGTTGTGGGATGTGTCGTCATGAGTGTATGGGTGTATATGCATTGTTATGTGTGTCACTGTCTATATGCATGCATCGTCATGGTTATGGTTATGCATGTATGGTATGTTAGACATGCATTGTGAGGTCATTGTATTCAATTAGGTCATCATGAGGCTATTAGTTGTTATGATGCTGATGTGTTAGCTGAGATAGAACATGAGATGTAGACCGTCAAAGTGAAGTTGCAGTGTTGGACCTCGAGGTAAGAGCATGTCATCATACAGGTTTACATGTTGGGAATGCATGTATGTTAGTTAATGGATTTTTATATGCATTAGGGCTATATACATTAAGCTTATGTATATGTCTATTGATGTTATGGTTACATACATGATAGATGTTAGTTGATTAGTGTAGTCATATGCACATGTGTCAAATAGTCATGAGTGGTAGTAAACTATGGTTGTATGCATTTGTCTTGTTGCTTTATGTTAGATACCTTGATGATTATTTTATATGTTATTGATGAGTATGTTATAGGTTAACTTCTTGTTGTTATATGATAGTTCACATGATGATTAGGTTATATGTTGTTGATGAGCATGATATATAACTTCTTGTTGTTATATGCTAGTAACTTGATTATTAGGGCTATTACATTAAGATCTTGAAGTTATATGTATCATGCTAAATCATATTGGCCTATGTAGATGGTTAGGGTTATGACATCCAGGTACGAGTCGACTTATTTGTGACATTGTGTTGTGATAATATAGATTGACTGTCTTATGATGTGAACATGTTAGTTAGTTAGTGTCATGGATATCATGATCTTATTTATGGTTGATTTGATATTTTGTGAAGTTATATCGTGCTAATATGGATTGATTGTGCAGACAAGATTGCCTCCCCTAAGATACATTAATGTATGAACTTGCGTGTGTCGTCTACTTTGTGCTTCATTGTTTGATTATGTCCTCTAGTTGGTGTATGTTATGTCATCTAGTTGATTTATTCCATGATATGAGTATGAGTCTATAGGATTGCATCAAGGAATGATCTTGTTTTAAGATGATTGTACTAACACATATGTGTTGAGACAATTGTCATGTACTTGAGTGTAATAGGTGACAATTGTAACATTATGTCTAATGACTATGGATTATGACATGATTTTTAGTCTTGGTAAAGGTTGATTTCAAGTTGATAGATATGATTGTCTAGATATTTGGAACAAGTGGTTGACATGTGTAAACAGTTGCAGGAAACATGCTTGGTATTAGTGTGACAAGGTAACAATTGATGTGTTTATATAACTAACAATTGGATGATGTGATAATGCATAATAAGACTCAATTGCAGCAAGGTAAATGATAAAAGAAAGGAATTGGGCAAGAATTCATTTGGCTATGTTTGGAAAACCTGATTCCAAATGAATGAGTGCTTTACATACAGGAATTCTTCTTACCCTTGATCTCATCTAACATTATGTGGGTATATGCTAGATTCATGAACTTGTATTGGACAGGTATATTAGTTAGTATCTAGTTATAGGTGGATCTATCAAGGGAATTGGAGTCCCTTGAGAGATGGCATGGATCTGTTTAGTTGCAAGCAATGTGCTTAGCATAGCAAGGTAAGGTAACTGATGTATTATTATTTTTATTTATGCACTAACAATTATGCATTCATGGCAATATGATGCAGGGGATTGCATGGAAAAGAGACTACCATGAAATCTTGAAGAAGTTACAAGTTTAGCTTTCCCTTGGAAGCACTGGGAACCATGGGGATTGAGTCATGGTGTATGTTGTTAGTTTTGTGCTTTTGTCCTTTTGGTGTTTTTTTGTGCTTGATTGTGGTTTTGTTTGTGTCTCGTACATGGCCATGCCACTTTGGTTGTGGTGTCGTATTGCTATTGATTTTCCATGGTTTTATTCTTCTTTGTTTCTCGTGTTTTCCTTTTAAGTTTTGAGTCTTGGGAATTGGTTTAGGAAAGAGGAAAGTTAATGGAGCTTGGGGAGATCTGTGTAGTACCCAGCAGGCAATGTAAGACACAGACGAAGCTAAGTGCATGAGTAAGCACAACAGAAAGTAAGACTATGGCGATTGGTTAGATTTGTTCGATCCATTGGTGTAAATGACAGTGGAAGTATAATCATGAGAAAGGTAATAGGAAAGGTGAAGTAAATGGATCTGAGGTATCAACTGCCTTGACTATGTTGGGAATGATTGTTATCAAAGTTGTGCACAATGTGCAAAGATAAAAGGAGTTCTCTTAACCTTGACCTTATGTTATCTGGTAATTATGATGATCATGATTATGTTTATGTTTATATATGTATCTATGTATGTATATCATGTCTGACAGGGTCATCATGGATCATGATTATTTTATGTTAATGTTCATATGTACATATGTATGTATGTATGTATGTCGTTGACTAACTAGATCATTATTATTTCATGTTGATGTTTATATGTATGTATGTGTATATATGCATATCGTTGTCTGAAAAGATCATGATTGTTGCAAGCTAATTTTTATATATATGTATCTATGTCACTATCTGATAGGGTTGTCATGGATAATTCTTGTGGAGGAGTGATTTCTTATGTGAGTGAATGGAATGAAGAGATTCCTGGTTCATATGGAACCAAGTGGGAAGAGTAGCCTGACATGTCTCTAAGGTCAATATCATGTGGATATGAATTGATATTATGTGATTATACTATGTCTATTTTTACGTTATGACAGGTAACATTGAAGGATACCTCAGCGGAATGAAAACAATGTCGTCTACATCATGCTAGGATAAGCATGGATGGCAGAGAGACACTAGAAGAAAGGTTGTCTGGTAGAGACAATGTGGTTTTGGATGTGTGGTACTATTGTTGTGCATATGTTGTACATGTTGCATATGTGATGTTGTGTGCATGCATTGTTGTGCATATATAGTGTGTGTACATTTTGTTTATGCAATGTTATGTATAGGGTGGTACATATAATGTCGTGTGAATGTTGCATATGCAGTGCTGGGTATAGATGGTGTTATGTACATGTTGGATATGTGGTGTTGTGTACATATTGTATTGTGTGCATGATGGATATGCAGTGTTCTGTGCATGTTGGATATGTAGTGTTGTGTACATAGGGTGCTATGTACATGTTGTATATGCAGTGCTATGTGCATATAGTATTGTGTGCATGTTGTACAAATGGTGCTATGTAAATATAGTTTTGTGTGCATGATTGTACAAGCGGTGTTGTGAGCATGTGATGATATATACATGTGTACATGTGGTGATGTGTACATGTGGTGTTGTGTACATGTTATGCATGAGATGTTGTATACATGGGGTGTCATGAGCATGTTGTGCATGTGGTACTGTGTACACGTTGTATAGGTGGTAGGGTGTACATGTGGCATTGTGTACACGTTGTGCAGGTGGTGTTGTGTACATGTGATGTTGTGCACACATTGTGCAGGTGGTGCTTTGTACAGGTGGTATTATGTACATGTTTACATATGGTACTGGTGTACATGTGGTATTGTGTGTATGTCATACATGTTGTATTGTGGGCATGTGGGTACTATGTATGTGCATTTTGTATTCATGGTATCGTGGCATGTGTATTCATTATGTTCTACTTTGTGTACGTGTATGTATTGTGTGGTCGTGTACATCGGGTGTAGGCACACATATGTGTATTGTGTTGTACACTAGATGTAGGAGTATGTATTGTGTGGAGTTGTACATCAGATGTTGGTGTATGTGTTGTGTTGTGTTGTACATTGGGTGTAGGTGTATGTTGTATGTCAGGTGTAATTTCATGTATTGCATGCCATTGTCTATCGTGTGTGGTTGTATGTGTGTGATGTACACTATGTGTATGTGCACATGGTTGAGGAGAAGACATTGGGTGTTTGTTGGGTGTGGAAATCGATCTAGAGTGTGTACATAATAAGGACAAAGGTAGAAGCTAAGATTTGATTAAAGGATAAGTATCAGTATTTTGTTTCAGCTTTATTATGCATGTGATATATGATTATGGTCTATGATGATTACATGTGATATATGATTCTATTTTATGATGGTAATACATGTGATTTATGATTTTGATCTATGATGGTTGTCTTTTGAGCTAACCTAATTTGATATGTTTATACATGATGATTTGCTTAAAGATGCTAGTTTGACTTGTTGTGATAGAAAGTAAACAGGATTGAAAGTGTACCTTATTGACGAGCTACCAATGAGGTATGATTTGAAGTTATTTCAATTTATTTTAAATCTAATGGAAGTTATGTGCTTGCTACGGGAAGCATTGAAATTCCCGGTCGGGTGATTGAAATTGACTACAAGAATTAGCAGCGACGGAAAAAAGGAATTGGAACACGTAGCAGTACGTTGGTATTGCACTTTAGAGAAGGACCATTGTGGGACACTGGTACCAAATAGTTTCCATTGATTTCCATGAGCATGTTATGACTGGTATGATGGTTTGAGGCAGGTATATCCCTTGGTTGTTTGAATTTTCGATGCGAGGAAGCCTTGCCAAGGGATGGATCACCCAAGATAGGGGATACTAGGGAACTTGGAAAGTGAGTGATTGCACAAAAGGTGGTGACTAGATTGCCCGAGGGACTGTGTAGGAAAGAAGGGATGGTTGGGGATATATTTTTTTTTGGTCATGAGCATTGACAAATGGAATCAGATGCACATTAGGAGTGCACCATGGAATAATGAGTCGGTAATTGTTCACTGAGAGGACAAGTGGCACAGGATTATAGCACTAGACATTGGATGTAGTTTTACTGTGGCAGTGGATTATGGACTTCCTGGGAAGGATGTGAATCCTGGTATTACTTTGAAGGTGGAGGTGTGAGCCTCTGGATTCCCTTATTGATTGATACGAGCATCATATCCTTTTATTTGTTGGTTCAATAAATGTGCATATGTGTATATGTGGTTATTGTAAATACCGTAATGAGCCATGTTATAAAACTCTAGTAAGCAATATGGTTGTTATTTGGTCATGTTGTTATGATGTTTTTCTTTTGAGCGGGCCTTTCATTGTAAATACTACAACAAGCTAAGTTATAAAGCTCCATGGGTAGTATGTTTTCTTTTCAGCAATTTTGTTGAGATCATGGTGTGGTTTTAACACCGAGGACGATGTTCCTTAACGGCGAGGGTTCTGTAACAGCCCTGGTGAAAATTCCATTAATAAAAGTAAATAAAGGAAAAATAAGACCACGAGTATGGGACACTTATTCCCAGCTGAATGGTGCGAAAAGCATCCCAGTGGGTGTTCATTTCGGTTATTATGGATAAGGAAATTGGCAAAGGCAAAGGCATTAAAAGAAAAAAAGACATTTTTTGCACATTTATTTATGAAAATAAAGGAAATTAGGAGAAAATTAAGGTGAAAGGTCATAGGTTGCATGTGAGGAGGAAATTGAAGGAAAATAATGGAAAATGAAGAAAATAGAGCCCTCATTTATGAAAAGGATTTTGAGGATCAGTTTGTAAGATTTTTTCAGTGTGAACTTCTTAGTTCAAGTTTTTGCTGAGGTTTTGGAGCAAGGAAGGGAAAAGAAAGAAAGGGAAGGATAAGGAAAAGAAGGGAAAGAAAGAAAGGGTCAAGAAAGGAAAAGCAGGATCAAGAAGCTTCAGCAGGAATACTTGCAGGTAACATATTTCATGTGTGAGTTCGTAGTTGGTTTTGACATGCATGGCTTTGCATGTTGGTGTATGGTTCTCTTGTTATCAGTGGCATGGTTTTGTCGAGTTATGATAGTGGTTTTCAGCCTAGCCTTGCCTTTTTTCGGATGCCATGGTATGTTAGGATGTTTATCTCAGTTTTGAGCTTTGGTTTGTCGAATGGATTTCCAAATCCAGGTTGGAGGTGGTCTCAAGTTTCATTCCCAAATGCCTAGGAATCCCTTTACTAGTTTTGGTGGGATACATGGTAAATCTTAAGGGAGGAGTCTCAATTTAGGGCATAGTGATCTAGGATTGGATTGTAGTAAAGCTTGAGAGATAAGTAGACAGAAAATTCCTCAAGGATAGTGATGGATTCTAGATGGAATTCCAAGTTCGATTCATTTTTGTGATCGAAGCACCGGTTTTGGTGTGATCATGGATTGGTGAGAGTGGAGGTGGCTTAACCTCTTGATTCCTTGGTTTTTTTGGATTGGTTTATCCATGAGATCCCACATTCATGCTTGGAATATGGCATGGGGGTGACTGGATGAAAGAAATAATTGGTTCAGCCATGTCTACGGTCAGGTGGAATGTGGAAGTCCCGAACCTAGTCGGATTTGCCTATGATTAATCAAAGCTAATTTTTCTTGCTTTTGTACTTGTTTATATGTGGAATTAATGGTTGTTATATCTATGTTATTTTCATGGTTTAATGCTAGTTATAAGCATGGTTATATGACTGGTTATTGTCATGGTTATTTCATGTATTTACTTGTAACTGAAAGGATAATGGATGCAGGACCTAATTGATGTAATAATAATTCAAGAGAGAAGGTGGTGATCCTTCTTGTCATGTTTCATAAGAGTTTTCAGTCATTCATGTTCTATCTTGTATCCTAGACATGTAAGTTGCATTGATTACAAGTGTTTGACAGAATGTCAATCCCAGTTGTAGATGGTTAGGCCTAGTCCTGAAGTTTATTCTTGGTTTGTTAATCGTGTCATCATGTCTTTGATAAATTCTAGAAGTTACATTAAGTTATGGGCAGTGGCCAGAACTCTAGGCTAGAAAAGTGCCTTAAATTCTACGGACACTAGCATAGGTTTGCTGGGAAAAGTCCCTGGATGTAGGCATGCAGGCTTGTGAGAGTGTCCAGAGGTCCCTAGACGCTAACATGCCCATAGCGTGAGAGCATCCCAAGGTCAATAGTTTTAAAACATTAGTGGGACCCAAGGGCAGGATGCCTAAGTGGTTGGGATGTCTCCTGGGGGTGTTGTTGTTGGCGTGGAAGGTATGGTTGATGTGTTTCCGTCAATTCTATTTCCTTAAGGTGACCAAGGAGGTTGAATCATATCATAGTATCATCTTCATTGCATGTTTACCCTGGTTGGATGGTTACTTGGGTAGATGTGGGAGGAGGGTGGTTACAGTTCAAATCACATGAGCCTTTAGATTATGTTTTTTGGAAAGTAAAATCCGTTGAATACAATATTTATTTCTCCATTTTTCCTATTGGTCATCATCTTGGGTCTTCATCAAGTGATTCCCTCACCCCTAGTCATATGATCTCAAATAACTGTGAGAGATTAGGAAAAGCCCATCATTGATTATACTTTTCCTCCTTGGACACACCCTTGGGGTTTTGATCACTCCATAGTCTCCCCTCTCCAAAATAATCATCATGTGCAACCTACTTGTGTTTTTCCATATTGCCGGCCTCCCTTACCTGTTAATCAAAAATCTATGAAGGCCATAATCCATCAAAACTCTATGAAGGCCATAATCCATGACGTAAATAATAAGGACAATGTTGGAAGTGATTGTCGGAGGTCACCATCCATCAAACGTTTATGAGTTTTGTTGTTGACATCTCTATATTTTGGCTGCAAGAAGATATGATGGACTAGATTACATCATTTTCTTACCTCTTCTCACATAATCATCCATAGGTGAGCATCATATTCTCCCACCTCCCACCCACAACATCCTCCATGTGTTTGGGTTTTCATTCGCTTTGGAAGTTGCTACATGAGTAGTCATATATGCAGGCATATTTGTATTGACTTGATGATATGTTGGTTGCAATGGCTTTATGATTACACTTAATAATAGCCTTTCCATATGCATGTTAGGGTAGGATGCATTGCATGCTCATTAGAATTAATGTCATATGATATTTCTCATGGTAGATAGATGCACATTTGAATATTTTATTTTATGTTGATTTTATGGCCTAACATATAGCAGGTGCAATCATGAGATGTCACCAAAGCATGATGCCCTTTGTTTTTCATCTATCATATGTGCAGGTGACAAATCTATAGTAACCAAGAGATTGTTGGAGTTCTTGTTACC
Organism: Pinus taeda; assembly: GCA_000404065.3. NCBI lineage: Eukaryota > Viridiplantae > Streptophyta > Pinopsida > Pinales > Pinaceae > Pinus > Pinus taeda. The sequence continues at coordinate 479,290 of APFE031075720.1, read as the reverse complement.
TCCCATTTGAGTAGCTTTTCCCACTTCTTCAAGATATCACGTCCCAGTTGGAGCCAAATATTACCCACAATTTTGTGATTCATATCCCTAAGAGAATTTTTTTCTCCAATGTGGTCTTCAGCCGGCAACCAACAACCCCTTGTAGCCACTAGCTAGCTCATTGTGCTATTTCTCCGCCACCTGAGCTAGTCATGTGGTCCCTCAACCATCTTCCATGATTGTATGTTTGAAGGTGGGCCTCCCAAACCTAAAGGTATGCCTTGTTATTTGGCAATTGAGAATTGTAGTTTTCTTATCTGGGCATGGACTAATGAGGGGATTTGGCAGAAATAATGGGCTAGGTTTATGTCCCTCAGACCCATTTTTTATATTAACCTTGGATTCTAGTCCCATGGGATCTCTTTTACTGACCATTTGGCTTTAGGGATGGTATTTCATGGGAAACCCCGATTTTTTGGTGTGGTCTCATTCCTTTATCCACATATATTACACCCTTTCCACTCATTATTACCCCATTATACATTCCTCCACTAGGTTCACATAGGTTGAGCTTGCCCCTTCCCCTTGCCCTCACCTTGGATCAAGCCTGGAATGATGCCCCAGAGGTTAATGTAGCTTAAAAGAAAGATACAAGCATATTTCACAACATTCAAAAGGAAAATTGTACCACAAAATAAAAAAGATGGTCGGGACAAACACATTTAGCATGTGGGAAAGAGCCAATACATGAGTTCTACCCCATCATCATGGTCATCACCCTAGTTCCTATAGGTTCTATAAACTTCCCTCATCATATAGGAACCCATGATTGTCCCAACCACTGGTGGGAAATGAACCGCCCTACCATTAAAGGGGGTATTCACTACTATATCTTTTGCATCATGCTATTACCCCTTGAGACATGAGAAGTTAATGAAAGAAAATCATAAAAAGGCAAAAGGAATATAAAGAAGGGTGGAAAAATCAAGGGCGGGGCATCTCATTTACCAATATTGCTCCCTCCTATACATTATAAACCCAAGTATGGGTTTCACTTTTATTAGCTTCCCTTGTACCCCAACATGTGGCCCAGGACTGCCCCTCCTCGTCCCCTACTTCATTTACCTATATGTCACATGCCACCACTTTTTTAAGGATGTACCATGAATATATTATCCCCTTTAGAAGTAGAAATTGCCTAATAGGATACTTGGTTAACCCCATTTGGATTTTAGGAGACATTGACACATCCCGAGGCCCATTATGGAAGGGCAGGCCGTTATGAAGTCCCCAACTGTGGTCTAGGATTGGTAAGCTCATTTACTTGATTTCTCTATTGACTTGTTGTACTAAAAGGCTAGGGGACACATTAGATCTTATGCAAGATTGCATATGGTCTTCATCTTGGGTTTGACCTCCCTATACAAGGTCCTAATCCTCCATAGGGCTACATTGGCACATGTATGGTGTGTGTCAAGATCCATGGGCCTCCAAAGCAGTAGACAACATTCCATGGATCCCTGACGATGGTCAGATACGCTCGAGATACTCTTATTGGACGAGGAAGATGCACCTAGTTCACATTTGCCCAGTCAACCCCATAGATGTACCATGCACTTGGCAGCTAACCCAAGACTTGTTGGATGATGTGGCATACCTTACACCATTTTCAGAGCCCTTGCAGACAATTTACGGGCATCTTTGACTCACTTCGAGACCCGTGTGGTTATTATTGTGCCC
>APFE031075720.1:444458-470112 GCA_000404065.3 Pinus taeda | reverse complement strand
AATATTTATATTTGATACATAAAAAAATTTAAAGTGTCAAAAATATGCTCCGAAAAAAAAGAAGTGTATTCTTCATCACCACTTTTCAAAATCAGATCACTTTTTTGCTACCTCTAGGAAACAGGTAATCGTATCAGTTATTTAAAACAATGTTCTAAAAAAAATGTGTTCTGCATCGCCCCTTTTCAAAATCGGGTCACTTTTTTGCTATCTCTACGAAACGGGTAACAGTATCAGTTCTTGTTTCAAATTTTACGTTGTTGACACTCCACATACCCCTCACTGATGTTATTGCATGTCCTCATGCAATATAATGCATTGCTTAATCGTGATTTGCTTTTGAATGAGCTTGGCTTATATCAATTGTCCTTAAACTTTGCATTTTACAATTTCATTTCTTTTTGCAAAGTATTCATTGTCATACATTGAATTGCAACATGTTTAGTTAGTTCTTGTGTGACAACCAAATCTTAATTGATATTGGTTCTTGTGTATTAATACCTTGTTTCTTTTTGTTGCAGCAAGATTCATTGAACATATTTAGGAATGCATCTTTAAATCAATCATATAATATGTTCATCATTTAGGCATTTATTTGCAAATCACATAACTTTTGAACCATAATGCAATCATAATTGATTAGAACAAGTATGTTAGGATGAAACGAAGTGAAATGGAATGAAGTGATATGGATGTGATAATAAATGAATATCCCTTCCCCCCCAACTAAAGGTGTTTTTTCAAATGAGAAAGGAAATATGGTGAAGTATTTTCCAAAATTTGTAATTTTAGTATTTAGGGAATTCTATGATTAAATTATAGAAAAAGAACATACCTTTACTTACCTAGGAAGTGGAAAAATTATGCATATGTAGAGAAGTTGTAGTTGTTCCTGGATCATGGAAAAGAATTTAGAATTTCATCTGCTTCTTGGTTGCATAAGTGGTGGATGAGGTGGTGAAAGTGGATTCTTTATTTCTGCTGCTAAATCTGTTGTATTTGCTGCAAAATATTGAAATGATATAGTCTGCACCTGCTACAAAACCCGATGGTACAATTCTAGTCATGCAAATAAATGTGTTGTTGTCGAACATGAACATAATTCATTGGATTACTGGCCATTGATGAATGTCGTTAACCAATGTGAGGCAAACTCACCATTAATGTCAACGAGTGCCAAGGTACCTAAATACATCTTTCAAAGTGTGAATAGATTAGCTGACATTGAGCCACCTGCAAGATCCAACGATCAAGAAACATTGATGTATTCCCATTATTGTTGGGGAGAGAATTTTCCATTGATGCATACAAGTCTCAAGGTACTAATAAGGAATCTAGCCCTAAACCTAGATAATTTTTTGATGTCGATAGGCCAAGACTTGTTAGAAGGGAGGCCTAAATGAATCCTCCATCATCTAACGTGAGCATAAAACAATAATTTTGAAGGACTATGGATAAAAAAATTTGCAATGGATCAAGGTTTATTTGAAAAAGAGAAAGGGAAAATGGAATGAATTAGCTTTGTATGGGAGCTAAATGGTTTTATTTATGGGTTAAAGGTTAGTGAAAGCGAGGCAGGAAAATGATTGTGAAGGAAAACAAGATGAAGATTTTATTGATTGAATAAGTAGGAATGCAATGGTAAGACTGGTATGTGAAAGGATTCCAAATGGTGTGATGGATCTAATTCGATATTTTTTAATCCAAAATCATGTGCTAATGTTTTCATATTTCATCTTTGATGTTGCTTTGATCATGTTCTTTTGAAAGAAATGGGGTCTTTGACAGACATTGTTTGTTTGTGTCCATATGTTTATCTTCTCGGAACTTGCAAAAACTTAGTACTTTTTCTGCAATGAAATGTAATATTATCAAAAGAGAGAGGTGATCAATCTCTCTATTTATGAAATTTACACAAAAAACTAAGAATTAATACTAATAAAAAAAAATTCACGAAAGAAAATCAAATGAATTTTACATGTTTCGAAACTAGTGCCCCAGGTTACCTATCATGTCTTGTCATCAATTTCTTCATTCTTTCACTATTCAAATTCTAATGAAAGCTTTCTCATTGTGTAGATCTTGTTGATATCTTTCCAATGATGTTTGAATCATCGAAAATCGATGTCGTATGGGAAAGTTATGCTTGTTTGAAATTTTTGTGAAACAATGAAAATTGTCATGCTTAAGTGTGGCATGGGAACATGATGTTGATGTGAAGGATGAAGTAAGAAAATTAGATGGCATGCTGATCATGGATTTTGATTAGAATGTGTTGTCCCAAAATAAATCATTGAATTAAATATAGAGTTGCAGAATTGTTTTTCAACTGCAGAATTGCGTAGTTTTTGTAGCTAAAATCTTGAACAGATAGTGAAGTGCACACATCTATACATTTTTGTTATGAAAAATAACCAGTGTAGTATTCAAATTAATCAATACCTCTTCCAGCAAAATTAGCAAATAGAACATTTGTTTATTAAGAAGGTGAGGTAGTTATGATCTGCTTATTTTTACCTGTAAACCTTCTTTGATTGAACAATGGCAGAGATATTTCTAGTTGTTGATGTCATAGCCTTGCTTGATGTTCTTGTTTCATATGAGAGTGATAAAAGAGAAGAAAATACTTGAAAATGAAGATATGAAATTAGTCTACAGTTGACTTCCTGATTTGAAGCATTTACAAAAATAACGATATTGTGTTCTAGGCAGAGAGTATAGTAAAAAATTTGAATCAAAGAATGGAGGACCATCAAAACAACACAATAAAAATCTGTACATTACATCAGACTTTCCTAAGTGAATAAGAAAAAAGAAATTATGGTTGTAGAGTCAAATATATCACTATCATTGTCCCCATGTTGGACAGTGTTGCAAACAATAAAATAATTCTCCCTGGATCAATCAATGCAGCATGCTTGTATCTTTCCAATAGCCCATCGGCTACATTTTGTATGCCATGAGATTCTCTTGTAGTCTTATATGTCGGTGATGTTATTGGAAGCATAAGTTTAGCAGGTGTGCTACATGGAATCAAAGATGCAACATATTATGTCTCTGAACCATTTGGTGTATGAATGGATCCTTTTTCATAGTCCTCTACAGGCCCATCAATAATTTTCTTATCACCACGAAAAGAACACTTCTGAGAAAACGCCATAGCAAGCTTTGGGCTTCCAACAGGCTCTGCAGTCGCAGACTCGTCTTTATTGCCAACATCGTTGAAGGATTCATCAAGCATGGACAACACTCCATTGCTCTTGTAGACTAGGGAGATCAGATCTAGGCGAATATTCCTCCTGTAGATCAGGGAAATCAGATCATGGCCGCAACTGTTGTCTTGATTGAAAATCCATTTTTTTCGCGCAATATGGCAATCAAGGATCTAGAGAACCCAAAAAATCTCTCAATTGGTTACAAATTTTGAGGAAAATGCTCACGTTAAACATAATTCACCCAATTCTAAGAAAAACCCATGTTTCATTTTTCTAAGATTCATTTTCTTTGGTCACAAAATGCGTTTTAAAAGTGACGTTTTAGATCTCTTACGCATTTCGGAAAATGCTCAAGTAACTACTGGTTGAAGTTTGTTTTTAATTTTCTTCAATCCAGGATTGAATTGTTGGAACAATGTTCATGATCCAAACAAGATATGAAATAAGTGTTGTTGTAAAACCACCAAAACAGAAAAGCGTATTTTTGTGATTTCGTTCGCTAGCTAGCAGGAACAAAGATTCAAATCCATATGCATTTGGATCGCAGGGATATTTGTCAAGATTTTCTTCCTCATTCAAAAATCCCAATTTTCTCATCGAAAAATGGGTTGTCAATATTTTCGTTGATCTCCCACCAAACTTTAGCAAATCTTTGAACTAGTCTTGAGGTGAAAGAAGTGATCTGTTGAATTCTACAATTTGCACAATTGATTTTTTAAATGTATTTGCAGGTTTGTTTCGAGGCCAAAGCTCAAACTACAATGTGTATTCCACTGCAAAAAAAAAAACCGGATCTAACCACCAAATTCACCCAACGAATCATCATTTTATAAATCAATGTTTCTATTGCTGTAGCTCAAGCAAAAATATTAACCACCACTCGAATCTAGATGTGTATTACATATATTCTTATTTCAAGGTTTCGTATAAGGCCAAAGCCCAAGATTATGATTTGTGTTCATGTTTTTACCTACCATGACTACTGTTGATTCAACCTCATCATCCCTTCATGAGTTTTGTATGCATGTGTTGTTTCTTTATTATGGTTTTTGTTAATTGCTTTGTTTTATATTTTTATTTATTTAGTTTTTTTTAATATGAGCTATTTATTTTATTTTTTGTTTTTGTTTTATGAGTTGTATTTTAAATTAATTTTTTTTCTTTTTCAAATTTGTTTAAATAAACAAATCTCTTCGTATGTATATATGTGTGTGTGTGTGTGTGTGTATGTGTGTGTGTTTCAAATTATTAAAATGCAAGAAATAAATACAATCTAAAAATTTAAAATTCTAAATATGCATGCAATGAAGAACTTTAAAAATTGCCATTAAGCTTGATTTTATTTTTCCTAATTTATCTACTTGAAATAATTTTTTTTTTTAATTTTTAAGTATATGAATGTTTCCAATGGAGCCATGTGTGTAACAAGATGATAGATATACTCATACGCAGGTTTGAAATATATTCTTTTATATGTATCAATGAATGAGAGACCAACTGTCTTGATTGAGATGATGTCAGAAGATAATGAAGAATGGAATACTAGGATCCAATCCCTATCTTGAACCAAGATTCAATATAATCTTGTTTTCCTTGGCTTCCTTCTATCATGCCATGCAAGTCCTTGGATATGGGATCTCCATTCATAGAATCTGGTGATAGGCATGCATGAAACTTTTCAATCTCAGGTTCCAGCAACTGATCTTTATCGACGGGCATCCATGATTCTTGGACCTTATATGAATCTTCTTCTTCTGGTTGTTGTTCTTCAATGGACGCTGGTGAATCATTTTGCAATACCTTAACATTGTAAGTGGATTGAGGTGTTTTATTGTTGGGGATTCGAAATGGTTGTGCAGGTAGTGGAGTGGGAATGGATATTTGGGGTGTTTGTGTGTGTGGTAATGGGAAAGGTTGAATTGAGATTAACTGAGGGTGAAACTAATGTTGTGGTGGAGGTGAATGGTATGGATAACATTGATATTGATATTGAGGATAGTGAGGGAAAGCTTGAGTATATGGTGGATTTCCTTTGTAAGGCTCTTCCCAACCCAGATTCCAAGATTGGTTTTGAGAGTGGGATTGAGATGCCCAAGGTTGCTAAGGCAAAGGTATTTGCCAATTACTTTGAGATTTTTGAGAAACTGAATTCAGATAATCCACAGTGTTCTTCATTATTATTTGTCGACGTTTTGAGCCTAGACCAAGACTCATCATCAGGACTGATATACAGAGAAGAGAAAAGCGAGAGATAAATGAGGTGAAGGAGGTTTGCTGAGTATAAACTGACCTTCTTTATATAATTAATCTTATTTTCTTTTTTTATTTAATAATAATATCATGATATATTTATTTATTTGAATTGTATTATGTTATTATAATTATTTATCTATTTACGTTATTATTATTATTCTTTATTATTCAATAATTATTATTATACTTTGATATATATATATATTTATTATATATTTATATATATATATATATATTATATATATATAATATATATAATTTTATTTAATGTAAATCAATTTTTTTAATTAATCTGTATTTATGAATCATTTATATATTTTTATATATATTATATATATATATATTAATATATATTATATATATTTTTTATATTCAATTTTATAATTGTATTAATTTCATTTCAATTTATATTTATATTTATTAATTAATTAAGTGTATATTTCATTATTTTATTTTATTTGATTCTTATAATTGTATAATTTTTTTTTATAATTGTATAATTTTTATATTAATTTATTAATATATAAATTAATATAATAAAAATTAATTATGTATTAATAAATTAATATAATACAATTAATGTAATTAAATTTGTATTAATTTCATTTAATTTTATTTATATTTTATTAATTAATTTAAGTGTATATTCATTATTTTATTTATTTGATTCTTATAATTGTATTAAATTTTATTTTTATAATTGTATTAATTTATTATGTATTCCGTAATTAATTATTATTGTTACTGATTTTCTTTTTCAATGTATAAGTTTTAATTTGTATAACTATATAAATATTCTTAATGTGAGATTGGTTTTTTATATTGTATATATCATTTTATCTTATTACCAATTACTATATTTTCAATTAATATAATTGGTATTTTTATAGATTTACATATATATGTATATCTTTATTATTTTGTTTAATTTTTATATCCGCATTAATTGTATTATATTAATCCATTAATTAATTAATTAATTTATTATATTACTTATTTATATTTCAACTAATAACTAAAATTAAAATGTGAGCTTTATATTGTTGTATTTAATTAATATAATTCATTTAAAAGTGCTTTTAAGAGCCTTAGGTTAAAGGAGAAGGTCTGATTTCCATAATCTCATGAAAACTGTGTTTCTGAGATCTGCCACGTGCCAAGAGCTGGCTGCTTGAGTTGCAAGGTCCGAAGTGATTTCTTCAGCGCTGGATTAGGGTCTGGTACTCATCTCTTCAACGCTGGATTGGGGACTGTGCAGTCTACTTATGCTACTCCGAGGACTGCGCAGTTCATTGATGTTGCTCGAACTTGTATTGGACCCGTTCCTCTTTCTTAGATTCCTTACTGTGTCTTCAAGGAATGGCTCAGGTTCAGGGCTGCATTTAATTTTAATTGATTCCTGAGCACCAGCGTTGTCCATGAGATCTATTTCAATTGATTCCTGAGCAGCAACGCTGTCCATGAGATCTGTTTCAATTGATTCCTGAGCACCAGCGTTGTCCATGAGATCTGCTGTGTATGATGTGTTGGATGCCTTGGTTGCTGGGTTCTTTACAACATTTGAGGGATTTGATAACCTGGTTCCTGCGTTAGATGTGGTGTCCCCTTTTTCTAACAGGTGTCTGTAGTGTACTTTGAGATTGTTGTGCATAACCCTGAAATTGTGCACAAGGATATTGCATCATATTGGGTTGATGAGGCTATCATGGTCCTCTTGAGCTACATAACATAGTTGTTATCTTGCTCGATTCACTCCATTATCCTTTTGGTAAACTGCCCTTAACCCTGGTAATGACATCCAATCTTCAGTAGTATGTGATCTTACACAAATTTTACAAATTTTAATGTTATCAAGTGCACATTCATGCAAAGAATGTTTCTTTGTACATTTAGGGTAAAATAAAGCAACATTTTCAAATTTTTGCTTGTTTTTCACTCTTAGTATCTCAATTTGTTCATTTAAATTACCAAGAATGTTTAGCAAATTGTTAAGTTCAGTTTGACTTACCAATCCCGTTGTCAACTTACTTTCCCTTGATGTAACTAGGTATTGAGGAGATCTTCCATACTTTGTTTTTCCTCTTCATATGTTCTTGCATAGTTCACAAATCTCTTGAAATGACAATTGATAAACATCTCCTTTTCCCACCAAGTTAAGAAGATCAATACATTCATCCTTTATAGCATTTAGTAGGAGAGTTTTTAATATATTTAATCCTAAATCATGCATTCTAGATCTTTTGATATTATAAGTAAATCTCTCCACTAGGTCTTCTAGATTTTCATCCTCTTTTTTATTCATCTTAAAGACTTCATTTCTAAGGTCATGGTGTTTTTAATGATTTTTATATTTTTCCAAACATACTCTTTTCATATCATCCCATGTCCTTATAGAATTTGTTCCTAAAGTCATGAACCATCTAAGAGATTTATCCTTTAGTGTTGTTGGAAACAAATTCAATTTTTGAATGTGTAATTAGTAGCCATAAGATCTATAAATGATTTCAAATTCAAAAAGAGAAGTTTTCAGGTTTTCTGATCTCATACCTTTGAAGATAGGATGTATGGATGGAGAGATGTTCTTCATTTGAACTTTGACATCAGTTTCTTGAATGGGAAATCCAAAAGGATCTTCCTCATTGTCATCATCTTCATTCATTTATTCATCCTCTTCTACCATCTCTTCTACCTGCAAAAATAATAATTCATGATGTGGATGTGTGGCTCTTACTACACCACATGATATAGTGATTGAAGATTATATATATATATATATATATATATATTATATATATATATATATATATATATATATATAATATATATATATATATATATATAATATATACAGTCTACATGTTTTAATCATGCATGTTTTAAAAAAAAAATCTAAAAAAAAAAAAAAAAAAACTCTAGACTGAAAGCCAGGTCCTATGCACACTTCCCTGACAACGGCACCAAAATGTTGAGGCAAATTAATTAATTATCATTTAATTGTCAACCCATGGGTTTCATAAAACTTGTGAAGCATGCATGCACTGTATATGCTAGAAATTAACTTCCAATTTAGATCAATATAACTACAAAACCAAATAACGACAAACCAAATTCACCTATTCTAATTCAACAATCAATTCAAAAGAAATTATAGTACAATGCGTGGAATTAAAACTTAATCTTTCACACTTACAAGAATTGAAATCTTAATCTACCACACTTTCAGAAATGAAATTGCATGAAATGAAATCTGCTCTAAGGGATCATGTGTGCATTATCAAATAAGGATCCTATGAAATGAATAATCAAAACCACATGACATAAAATTAAAGAAAAAACAATAATTCTTAACCTCTCACACAAGAAATGATATGAAAGAAAATAAATCTTAATCTACGAAAGCAATAAATCTTAATCTATGAAAAACAATAAATCGCACACATTATAGGTGGCCAATCCAAAAGCATGAGGGATGGCAAGTTGAGAGGCTCCCAATACAAGCATTACCAGAAAGAGGTGAACATCACTCATGAGCATGGTGCTAAATCTAAATTGCATTCATGAGTAATCTTAACTTGGACACCCGAGTATCTCCAACTTTACACATACCTTTGAAAGGAGGAGGCTCTTCTATTTATATAAAAACAGAATAAACTACCTCATTAATGGAGGTCCATTATTCTCTCCCTAGATCCCTAGAAAATTTCATAGAGTTACAACTCAAAATAGGCACTGATGAGACACATATAGAGTTACAACTCAAATAGGTAATGATGAGACACATATCCTCTTTGACCTTTATCCAAATATTCTTCCATGTCTTGAAGGGAATTCGAATTTGAGCATTGGAGGCCACATAAGGGTGCCTTGGAAGCTTCCAACTGAGCTACACATGTCATGAAACTCAAGCCACTTTTAAGTATTAGCAAGTATATGTCATTTTTCTAAGTTTTAACTATAAATTCACTTAAAATACTAGAAACCATTAGCATTTGGAAAACACAAAGGTAACCTCATGTAATCATGAAAATGGAGATTAATGAAAGATTATATGGCTATGGAGTTGCGACATGTGAGTGAAATGGTGGTGATAAAGGTGAAAGTGGATGATATTTTGAAGACATTTTGGAGACTCTAAAGTCTTCTAGCAACAATTCATGGATATCGTGTTCCTTTTTCCATAAGAAAGGACATGATGAGGCAAGATGTTGGGAGTTGCATCTAGAAATCGTTCCCGCTTGGTTCTTCAACCGTAAGGAGGACTTACAGTGTAGAACGTCTCCAAAGAGAGATGAGATGTTGAAGAAGAAGGGACGCTAAAGTCTTCTAGACACACAAGTTCCTCATGCAGGCAGCGTAAGCTAAAGGACAACAAACAGAGGTATAATCATTATGTTAATTCGAATGCTATTAATTCGAATGTTGTTCATGATGGAAAACAACATACAGATTTGAATAACATGTTGAGGAAAATGTTTGCATGCACATTTTTCCTTTTTATCTAACCATTGTGTAGATAAGTGCAATAAAAGGAAAGAAATCATCAAGAACATGTTTATGTCTACTCGAATTGATACCGAAAGGAGAAAATCTCATCTAAGGATAAAGGCAAGTGAGCAAAGAAGAGTTAAAAAAAAATATGTACTCACTGTAATATCAATGGGCATTGGATCGAGAAGTGTTGGAAATTGTTTCCACAACTTCATCCTGGTAAGGGCAAGAAAATCGTGCAAGCACCAGAAGAGGAAGTGACCAAAGAAAAAGTGGCGCAAGATGCAACCATCCCTGAAGCAACTTCAGAACAAGAGAAATTTCAAATAGAGGGTTCATTTACCTGGTTGGATAAGAAATGGATGGACTATTTGTCCAACTAAAGCTTGTAAATTTATTTTTTTCACTAGTTGCATATCCCCATAGTTGGGTAATTTGTAAAAGTGATGTTCATAAATAAATCACTTATATGCAATAGTGTTTTCTTTAAGCAATTACAATCAACTAGTTTTGCTTGTTGATTGTCAATTTGAATGGAAAATTTGGGAGTCAAGTTTATTCCATTTTGGAAAGAAAAAAATGCATTTTAAAATCGTTTTATGAGTAGTTGCAACACATTTAGCATGCTCCAATGTTTGTAGCACTCAAGTTATACAAGTATTCACTATGTGAAGCTTGTTTAGGTTCATTTGGCAAAGTCTTTTAGGATATTATCCTTGATAAATATTTTGCAAATAAGCAATTCCAAGGTGCTCATCTTCTTGGAATTCTTCTTGGGAATGATGTTGTTGTGCATGGCTATAGTGACATGAACAAGCCGAGAAGAACATGAAACTTGAATTCTTTGGTCAAGTTATATTTTAAGTTCAGCTTGAGAAAAAGCCAAGACAAGTACAAGTCAGGGCACTACAAACATCGATTGGATCGAGTTTGGAAAAATGAAGGAACTGTACTTTCAAATGTTGAACAATTGAAAGTAAACTTTTGGAGACCAAAATTTTTTCAGTGGGGAAGAGTTATCAGGAGCTCAAAATTTGTCAAAAAATAAAAGTGTTAAAATTTTGATAATCGTAGCTTCAGATTGAAGAGCTAGTTATTCTAAATCCGACGGTGCAAACGGGACTCAAATCCGAGCTCATATACAAAAGTTTGAGCAAGTCAAAGTTCATGGTTGACTTGATGACATGGCATGATAGGATGACATGGCAAAGCCCGTTAGCGAATGAGGAGGCATCAAGTGGAAAGCTGCCATTGGCCCTCGCATATCACATATTGGAGAAAAATATAGGTCGATGTTAAAGAATCGGTCCCCGATGCAGAGCAGGTTGCGATGTCATGCAATCGCAATTGCATATCGCATAATGTTAAGAATTGGTCCCTGACACAGTCAGGGTTGCGATGCGATATATCGCAATCACATATCGCACCCATTACCTGCTAATATATATATGTCACCATCGATAACATCGATTTCAATTTGCGGTGGGGGAAATTTCAGACCTGATATTGTTATATGTTGCATTTAATAATCCTGACGAGTCCGCAAAGCTACTTATGTAAGGGTTTGTACGTCGATGGACTTCACTGATTGCGATATCCGACAGAGCTGCAGAACCGTGGCCTTTTCCGCTAGACCACCACTCTGCATGTGACCACTCGGTCCTTAACCGCGAGATAAGTAGGAAAGTTGGCGGGACAGTCGATTTCGGTGGAACTGACAGTTTTAACTGCAGATATTGAATTTAATTGACAATAAACCAGATTTGGAGTTGAAAATTGTGGAAATACTGACGGAAGTCATAACTAAGGCAATTTTCGACCAAATGGAATGAAAAAAGAGTCTAGATGGCCATTTTTGGGCATTCCGAACTCAATGGAACAGGTTTCAAGATCAAATGAGCACTTTTGGATAGGCTTTTTGTAAAGTGAAGTATATGGGTGCCCTGGTCAATGAGAGTGTTGATTCAGTTTATGCGGGAGTTTGAAGATGGAGATGACCTTGTAGGGGTCTTCCAGCCTCCATGTGCTTTCTAAAACACCATCAAGCTACTTTTTTGCCTCTGCGGCTGGTTGGAGAAATAGACTTGTTTAGGTACTTCAAGTGGATTGTTGTACTTGTTTATGCTCTTGGTAGTTGGAGTATGGGGTCTTGATTTGAGAGCCCTTAGCTTGCTGATTGTTTCATGACTAACTGTAGGTTGTCATATGTTTAGAGTGAGATTTCTTTGCAAAATAATGTTTCCTTCAAGGTGAAACTAGCCACTTTTTTTGTCAGCACATTTATGTACTCTTTACCTTTGAAGAATTTTGAGCATAATGAGAAGGGGTCATGCCTTTAGAGCTGATCCAAGGAAATGTAGCCCAGGAGGGGTGAATCCTTTATCAATGGTTGGTGTATTATTATTTCATACATGCTTCCATTCAGTGTTTTAGTTTCATGTTTTAAGTTTTATTCATGAAACTAACTTAAGTAAAAACACATAAAATTCATGCTTTTACTTGCTATTTTGGAGTCAAACCTCAAGCACATTTTTATATTCTGATGAGGGGAATTAGCACATCATTACTAATCTATCCCAATTCAGATCACATGTAAGGAGGAAATTGAAGGAAAATAATGAAAAATGAAGAAAATAGAGGCCTCATTCATAAAAGATCTTTTGAGGGTCAGTTGGTAACATTTTTTCAGTTTTTTTTAGAGCTCTCTCATTATTCTCTCTCTCATACTCTTGGATACTAAGAGTTTTCTTGGAGCACTCTTGGAGGGAATGGCTTACTTGGATTTTTGGAACAAGAAGGAAAAGGAAGTGCAAGAAGACATCGAGATCAACAACTACAGCGGTATTTTCCTAGAAGGACCGAGTTGCATGTATGTTTTCCTCACTAGTTTTAGCATGCATGGCATATGTATGTGGTTTGTTGGTTGTGATCTCTCATTGGGATGGAGGATGGTCGAGATTGATAGTGGATTTCCTAGCCTTGCCATTTCCTGGATAGCCTTGGAGATTGTGGGTTTATTTTCATTGTTTTTTTTTGTTGGTTCTCATGTTTCCTTAACTTGGGTTGAGTTATTAGTTTTGGAGCCTTGGTTGGACAAATGCTCTAGAGCCTTGTAACAGCTTGGGTTGAGTTACTAGTCCTGGAGGCTTGGTTGGACAAACGCTCTAGAGCCCGATAAAAGTTGTGGGTTGAGTTACTAGTCCTGGAGTCTTGGTTGGACAAACGCTCTAGATCACTAGAAGGCTTGGATAGATATTGATCTGATGATCATTTTGTGATGTCCAACTGTGAGGTGAAATCAATGTTTTATGGGTTGAGGTGGATGGCCTCTGGAATCCCTGGATAGTTTTAGATTGATGTGTTTTATGAGATCCCACATTCATTCTTGGAATATGGCACAGGGGTGAATGGATGAAGAGAGATTTGGCTCAGCGATTCTATGGTCGGGTGGAACGTGGAGCTTGGAAGGCTTCAATTAGGATTTCTAAAATAAAAGTTTTACAAAGCTAAAAGGTTTTTGGCATCAAAAGCCAACAACTGTTTATTACAAATGGTGGAATATATAGAATAAATTTCTCCTAAATTGTTAAAATATTTCTGGAATAATATGCTAAGCAATATAGTAAAAATAAAACAATCCCTCAATGCTCTGCCAGAAATTTGGAACTGTTTGAAAGTATTGTGCCTTGATATCTGGAAATTAGTTGAATGACTGTTGAAAATCTGCATAATGATCCTCAATATGTTGATCTTATGTTGCTAGTTGTCTTCTGAACATTGATAACTCCATGCCCTTAAAATATAAAGCTGTTAATTATGCCATTTGTCTTTCAATTGATAATTTTGTGCCTTAAAATCTGGGGTTTGTGAAGATGTCATTGAAGATCTTCTTGGAATGATTTTATGTCACTTATTGACAATGCTTCACCAATGCCATAAAATATTTGAAAGGAAATATTTTATAAATGTTTTCAAATATTATGTAAATGCATTTTATATTTTTATATTTTCATGAATTTACTAAATGAAATTCAGAAAATATCTCTTCAAATAATTTTATTAAATAAATTCATCCACTCATTTGAAATTATGTGTTTTTTTTCTTCTCTTATATTTCCAAAACCATGTGTTGTTTTTCCTTCTCTTGTATTCCTAGAACCATGTGTTGATTTTCCTTCTCTGTAAAAAAAACTCATTTTCACTTATCCTCCATTTATTTTCATGTGTAACCTCAATTCACCTACACTAGTAAATTCATTTCACATGTACCTATAAAATTTATTTCCCCTACACCAGTAAATTCATTTCACCATGTAGTTGTAAATTTATTTCACGTACACCTCTTTTACCTCAGCCTCCCATCATAAAATGTATTTACATGAATCTCATTTTTTTCTCATATGTGCATTAGTTTCATAAATATATGATTGCAAAGTATCCCTTTATTTTCTCTTGTAAATTCATTTTCTTGCACCCGGGGAATTCATTTCACCTGTAGCTGTAAATTTATTTATTTATTTTAAGTGCACCTATAATTGATAAATGAATTTCACCTGTAAAATATTTTCATCATATATCATCCAAGCTTGTGAAAAAACCAAAATCTAAGTCCAGAAAAAGTCAATGAATCATTTTGATTAATCCAACGGAACCATAAACTTTCACATTAATCATTATAAGATTTAAATGTAATAGGGAAATGGGGTGCAGAGTGAAAAAAGAGATGACACGTGTAAAAAGCGGTAAGGTAAAAACATCCTTTTCAGACCCCCTTTGGTTAAATATATTGATAACCCTTGGATTTAATGTGCTCATATATGGAGGCATGGGAAAATAGGGGAGTTTAAATAGTTAAGTGAGGGAAAATGGGGTGCAGAGTGAAAAAAGTGATGACACGTGTAAAAATCAGTAAGGTAAAAACATCCATTTCAGACCCCCTTTGGTTAAATATATTGATAACCCTTGAATTTAATGTGCTCATATCTCAAGGCATGGGAAAGTAGGGAGTTTAAATAGTTCAGTTCGGGTTAGGCCATAGGCTTTGACTTTTTAATTTGGATTTGACTTTTTAAGTTGGTTTCTTTGACTTTTTAACTTGGTTTTATGTTTAAGGTTGACCTAAATAATTTTTTATAACATAACTTTTAACTTTAAATAGATATTTCCATAAAAATATACCATTATATTTTTATAAAAATACAATATTTTAAAATTAAAATTAATATTATAAAAAAATAATAATAAGTCATTCAAAAGCATAAATAAGCATATGTTTGAGCATTTATCCAAGAAGGAAATTGACAATTTCTAAACAAATAATTTGTAGATCTCTTTGGTGAAAAAAATTGCTACAACATCGACTCCAACTGGGGACTGCCTCCCCTGTGAGACGCAGAGAACTAGTAGACCTTGTCCCTTTTTGTTGGGCAATGGAGTCATGCCATAACCTGTGACCTAAAGCTACATCCTGCTATAATCAAACTGATACTCCCTAAACACTGCAATCTTTAACTGTAACCTCAACTTATAATCTCACCACTGCAACTTGTGACCTATTCCAAATAACTGATACTCCCTAAACACTACAATCTTTTTTTCCACAGTGCTCATTTTTATATATGTCGACGTTTCGAGTCTATACCCAGACTCATCATCAGGACAGATGTATAGAGAAAATAATGCAAAGGGTTTTGATAAATATGAACTAGGTTTGTTGGATTCCTACCCATTAAAACCTAAATCTTGGGTTAGGTTTGTAGATGACACAAGTGTCAACTGGCCTCATGGTGAGAAGGAGCTTAAGAACTTTTTAGACCATCTTAATAGCATGTCGGAAGACATCAAATTTACAATTGAGGTAGAAGAAAATAATTGCATACCATTCTTAGACATTCTCCTCATAAGAAGAAATTATGGTTCCATAGGTCACAAAGTATTTAGAAATAAAGCCCATACAGATAACTACTTGCATGCTGATTCTCACCACCATCCAGCTCAGAACATGGGGGTACTACAGACCCTCTTCACTAGAGCTTATAGAATTTCCGATATTAACCATACCGAGGAAGAAAATTCTTACCTAAAAAGAACTTTCGCCAACCTAGGGTACAACAATAAAAGCATATACAAAGCTATTCAAAAGGCCAAATCCGAAAACAATATAAACAAGACAAAAGACCCCCCTACCTCTAATGCCTACCTTCCTTACATTCAAGGAGTCACAGACAAGATAGCTAAAATCCTCAGTAAGAAAAATATAAAGACTGCATTCAAACCCTGGTCTACCATTAGACAAAGAATGAAATCTGTTAAGGACAGCCAGGATCATCTTCAGCAGAAAGGAGTATATGTCATCAACTGCTCTTGTGGGGATCAATATATAGGAGAAACGGGTAGGTCTGTTAGGATTAGGCTCAAAGAGCACTGTGGAGATATCCGTAACAAAAGAGCCTGCACTTCAACCCTAGCCGAACATGTAGGAAAAACCAATCACCATATATGCCTTGAAGACACCAAGGTCATTGCCAAAGAAGATCACCATTTCAAGCGAAAGGTTAGAGAAGCTATTGAAATCATAAAGCACCCTTGAAACCTTAATAGGGATGGAGGCTTAGAAATTAGCAAAAATTGGAACCCATTACTTACCCCCCAGGATTAAGAGCATAAGTTCTCAATTCAATTATAGCTAGGTTAAATATGGATCTAAATACCTAGATTGATATTCTAGCAAAAATAACATTTAGCTAATAACTCTATTAATTTAACAAAATACTTGATAGATGAACAATAGTATAATCACCTTGAAAATAAAATAAAATTCGCTACACAGTAGTAACCATAGATAAGAATAATAATAATAATAATTTAAATAGTAATAATAAACTCACAATCAATTAGTTAAACAGAATAATAAAATACAAATAATAATAATGAAAATATGAATAATAATATGAATAATTACTAGGAATAAATAAATAATAGGGTTACAGATATAAATAATAATTATAGATAAAAATACAAATAATAAAAATATTACATATAATAATGTACATAATGATATAAATAAGGATTAATATAATAATAGCAATAATATAAATAATAATATAAGTAAATAATATTAACTATAGATGAAATAAAAATAATAATTATGGAGAAGAATAATAATAATGATAAATAAGAATTATAACAATAATACAATTAAGAATATACATTTAATTAATAAACTAACAATAATAATAAACATAAATAATAAAATTTAGATAGTAGTATAAATAATAGTTAATAGAAATAAATAATAACAATTAACAAGATAACAATAATTCAATAATAAATATAAAATATAATAATAAATAACTAAGAATCAAATAATAATTAAATTAAATTATTAACATACATTATAAAATATTATTATAAAGATAACATAATAACAATATCAACATACAATAATTAAATAAAACAACTAATAATATATAATTAAGAAATAATAAATAATAAATTATATAATAAATATAGTAGATGAATAATAATTAAATAAGAAATATAATAAATATAAGTATTATATAATATAAATAGGATGATAAGGATTGAAACATATATATAAATAAAAAATAAATATAGAATCATAATAATATGATTAATGATAGATATGAATAATAAAGAATAATACAAATAATAACAAGTAATTGTAAAATAAATAATGATTAGAATAAACAGTGATCAACTAAATAATGATTAATAACAATAATATTATTAATATTTAATAATAATACAAACAATTATATAAATAAAAATAATAATTAGGATTAAATAATAATAGAAATAGCTAGTAATATAAATAATTTAGTTGGCCATTTTGTCTTTTCAGCAAGCTAGTTCATATTTATCAAAACCCCTTGCATTCTTTTCTCCGTACATCTGTCCTGATGACAAGTCTGGGTATAGACTCGAAACGTCGACATATATAAAAATGAGCACTGTGGACGAACTCCTCTCAGACACCCTATCCCATACTGCGTGTATGATTTTCTTGCTACATGTAGTGTCGAGTTGCTAGCCAATTTCGCGATAATGAACAAGATCATTTTGAGAGGTAATTGGGTTACATCTTTATTCTAATCTTCCCATCCCTATTAGGAAGGGCTCGAGGTCTGCAACAGGTAGCGATATAGTCTTTCACTGTCTCGTTGCCACTTCTTCCACCTAGAAGAGAGATGGGGGCACCTCTCTTTGACAATCCTACCAGAAAGTAAATATCCTCTACTTATATGTCAATTAGGTTCTCCCCAAACCTGAACGTTTGTGCCTGAATATCCCATTAACGGACAAGGTACTTTAACAACTCCATATGTTGCCTCATACTAGTTAACCAGAAGAATTTCAATAACCCACAATTTTTGATCACCTAGATGGTAGCAGGATCATTTGCCACATTTAAATCATGTTCTTCATGTTCTTTTTCTTGATAGATGAATGCCATTTTGTATTGATGGGTACCTAAAACATCAACAAGGGGTCCATTAGGCTATTTCCCATGTAAGAAACTTGGCAAAATTTGAGGAAAAACTGAGAAACAACTTAGGAAAATGCACCCAACGCACCCCAACAATGTCTACTAGATCTTTGCACCCCTGATTGCAGTGTTCCCCTGCTAGGTGCAACACATACTTTGACACTCGGGGGGTGCGTTGGTCTCAGGGTATTTTTTCTGAACCCAAGGGGCGTTAAAACTTGATTTTTTTTGCATGAAACTACAAAAATGGACCATAGAAAGATAGAGAAAGGTTTCAGTTCCTACTTGAAAGCGATGACACTTGAAATGGTTCCCTCGATTAGATGCACTCGACTGCTAAAGATTGAGGGAAAAAAGGCTCCAAATACTCACTTTTGAAGGTAAAACGTGAAATGGTAAAAATGACGAGTCATTTTGAATATTTATGGTCATTTTCTCATTATTTTATTTATTTTTAGTGTTTTGACTTAGATATGCTTCATTTTTACTATGAAACATGTATGTTTAATCCTTCTTGTGGTGTTTTGAGCAAGTCGACAACTGTTAGGAGGTTTTCATTATGTTTTGAATATCTTACTTCGACCACAGAGTATACTTTTATCTCTTTTTCGAGCTCTTTAAAACTACAAAAAAGGAACCCCCCTTGGAGTCCTCTTTCAGTTCTTTTCAGACTCCCAAAATATGAAACGATTGTCAAACACTTGCCTTTTCGAACTTGTAAAATTAAGTGAAAAGCTGTCTACTCAGTATAAGTTTAACCCTTTTCTAGACTGAGATAGATTAACTACGAAAAAGGAAAACCTTAGTCAAACATGGCTAATAGGTTCTCTTGGGTATTGTTTTCTACCTTTTCGGACATAAGGGACTACCTATGAAAAGGGAAATCTGGAGTTTTCTTTCTCGCCTCTTTTTAAACCTCTCTAAACATGAAAAATATGTCGAGTTTTACCTTCGCTAGACTCATTAAAACATCAAATAACAATGGAATCATTGATCATGACAAGGCCAAACAACTCCTTCTCAAGGTTCGTTAAATATGCTTAGAGGGATTCATCTAAAGGATGAACTTATAGATCAAACATATTTTATGCTCATCAGGCTTGTTAAAAAATAAAGAGGTACTCACTAGTATCGTT
Organism: Pinus taeda; assembly: GCA_000404065.3. Taxonomy (NCBI): domain Eukaryota; kingdom Viridiplantae; phylum Streptophyta; class Pinopsida; order Pinales; family Pinaceae; genus Pinus; species Pinus taeda. The sequence continues at coordinate 450,511 of APFE031075720.1, read as the reverse complement.
GGGCTAATGGCAACGAGTCACTCTTGAACACGACACTCTTCCACTTCATCTCCATGGTTGTTGGGTAGGGTAATCTGCTTGTTTTGGTTATCATACCATTTTTAGAGCCTCCATCTAGGTTTTGGGTCAATACTACCATCTCCATTCAGTGTCACCAATGTGTTCAACGGAAGTCCTTTAGTTGATCTCTGCTACAATACTCTTAAGCCTTCATTTCATGTCTGTCTTTGCTGATCCAGTTCCACTTTAGCATCATATTGATCATTCTATCTCAATCATCATACTCGTTTGGTGTCATTGATGGGGAATACATCAAGGCCTTCTTGCGACGGGTCGCTTCATGTCGACATTAACACATCATCCAAGAAGTTGACTTAGAAACAAGCCTTGGTACCTTGGTTCTTGCATACATCAATGACAATTTTCCTCGCTCTCGGTGAAATTTTTACATCAATGGCCTTCAACCAAAGGAATTTGTGTGGCATTAGACATCAACTCATTCATTCACACCATACATATTGTGCTATAGTACCTTGAGAGCCATTAATATCATCGGTGGTTTCTATCGTGTATGTTAATGACTTACATCATTGGCCGATAATGAGATGGTGTCTACCATGTTCGACTCCAACTCATTTATTCACATGGTTAGACTCGTACATTGATTGGTCGTGTGAACGAGATAGAAGACCTTGGATCTAGTTTCTACCATCTGAGCTGCGATTCTAGGATTATACAATGATCACAATGTATTATGGCTGTGATCAAATAGATAGTTGTCTATTCATGGGTCCACCAGTTGCATTTGTGGACATGTCTTTTAATCATTGTACATGTTATGACTAGCTTATGAGTTGAGTATGGGTATGCCTCCCTCAGTAGACAAAGATGTCATGTTGTAAATGTACTGTAACAAATGAATATTTCTGGTTGTCCTTGATCCCTACTTGTCACAAGGTAAAGCATTTCAGTCGTCAATCATCATCTTTTACTTTTCACTTTAGGGGGAATTCTGTTCTAGGCCATTTTGTGACATCCGATTAGTGAGCCTCCTAATGGGGTCAATCAACATCCCATTCCCCCTTGTCACCATCTTGAACAAAGCCCTATCTATGTACCTTTTATTTCCCAGAATTTGAGGCCTAAACTGCTTCATCTGAGCCAGTTTGAGGACCAACGCTTACTGTAGGCCTATTGGGGTGCATTCACCAGCAGTTGTTCTAATGTGGCCTACGTTGGTCACCAGAATGTTGCTCCCCTTTGCACTTGCATTGGTTATAGAAGTCCGAGAGAATGATTGGGATTCCAGAAGCTTCCCTTTCTAGGAGTTTCTAGAATTTGTTTCAACTACTTACCTTGGATTAAACATTCAGATCCTATCCTTCCCTGTCAAAATATGAACCACACTGTATTAAATCAACTAAGCAGGTTACAGGTGTGAAACACCACCTGCAAGACTGCCTCTGCAGAACATGCTCTGCCTTATAATTGATTACGTGAGAAATATATATACGTGAAACACACATTTAGGGAAGTTGAATAGAATCTTAGAAAACTGGAACAAAATCCTAACCTAGGGTTCGGTTTGAACTGTTACTCCATTAAGACAATTCTACATTAATCTCAAAACTCCCCCTTAATGGAGAAATGGATTCACAGATATACCTAACACTTCCCTAAAAAACTCAAATTTTATTCTACCAAGAGGTTTGGTAAAAATATCAGCAGCATTGTCACAACTATTACAATATCTAATATGAATTTCTTTTGACTGAACTTTCTCCTTGACAAGATGAAATTGTGTATCAATACGCATCGAAGGGTGGATATTGATGCACCTCCATTCGATTTTACGGATAACGATTTCAGCCTCCTCCTCGGCAGTCCGAGCACCTCCCGTCCTCCTGCGGTCTCAAAGCTATAGGTAAGGGACGACACAGTTGACTGTTCGCTGATCGACGGTTGGAAGGGCTTCGATTTCCTGGTAATTCCACGAATTTCATGTGAGAAAATTCTATGTTGATCGTACGTCTAGGAGCATCTTGGGTTGGATCCCACTCTCAACACCATGATTGAATGGATCAGCCAGCCCTCCGATGTGTAGCCTTGAGACTGAATCCACCACGTCAACTAGCCCTCCAATGCATGGCCTCGAGACTGTCACTGCCTTCCAAAATGCAGTGATCCAAAAATGATGCACAATCAGACATCTCAGCCTATTTTTAGCAAAAAAAGCAGGTAGCAGCAGCCTCCTCAACATCCCCACAATGTTGTTATAGTAGATGGTCAGCGCGATTCAACCATGGCACACTCGCGCCATTGCTGAAAGAAATAACCACGTAAGGGCATAAGTGAAATAACCACATCAAATGTTGTGTTGGGATCCCTTCAAACACACCGGTCTCTCTCTCCACTCAGGGTATAGGCGTCCTCAGCCCTGTAGCTCCGATACCATGTCAAAATATGAACCAAAATTTATTAAATTAACTGAGCAACTTACAGGTGTGAAACACCAAATGTAAGACTGCCTCTGTAGAACATGCTCTGCCTTACAATTGATTAAATGAGAAATATATATACATGAAACACACATTTAGGGAAGTTGAAAAGAAGCCTAGAAAACTGGAACAAAATCCTAATCTAGGGTTTGTTTTGAACTGTTACTCCATTAAGACAATTCTACATTAATCTCAACATTCCCTACATTGGAGTTTTCACCACTTATCCTTTGATCCTATCCCTCCATCAAAGGTGGTTTTCTTACCCTATATTGGTAATTGAATAATAAATCCCAACTTACCATACTTCTCTATATATTCGTAGCCTTCTATGTGGTTGGGGGTTCTATTTTGGAGAGTGATTATGCCCTTATGCTATTGTAGTAAGTGGTCATCATCTCATGCATATAGGGTGATTGGAGGTTCATATTGTGACAAGGAAAGGAAAATTCAACGACTTGTAGGATCTCTTCTACAAGATCAATTGGTACTTATGGTTGCAATCTCCTTCCATTTATAGTAATGCAAATAATTCATTGTTTTCCTATATGTGATGTTTTTATTTCACTTATTTCAATACCATTTTGATCTATTGAATGAAGTACTTAGATGATAATGCATAGATCTTGTAGTTTCTTGGCTTGTGTTATCTATCTATGAAGGTTCTAATTTAGGCAGTGAGAGTTGGAATTGGAGCTTCCAAGCTCAAGTAGGAGCGAAGTGTGCAAAGGATTCCAGGTAGGCCTCACTCTGTCATATATTTACTTTAACGAAAAGCATTGTGTTCCCTGTCTCTCTATTTTTCTAGGTTAGCCAACAACCTAGGGGAGATGCTTTTGTCCACAATCGTAAATCCTGCATAACAAAAAGTAAGAGGACCACCAAAGAATTAAAACATAAGATGATATGATCCATTACCTTTAACTGTTCGAAATTTCATTAGAAATTGTTTTATTACCATAATGAATGCTCAAGAATGTTATTGAAAAGTAAACAGGGATGCACACTATAAACTATCAAGATGATGAAATGAGCATCCAATAGTAAGGTAAAGATGAACATGTAAGCAAGCCATAACTTATGCTCTTCTCATTAGCCTGGAAATTGTCGTGAAGAGTAAAAGAGGCCCAACTATACATGTGAAAATATATGTCCAATGAAGGCACAATGGTAAGATCCATGTGCACACACTATGAAAAATAGATATCACAAAGTGACTTAGTCATCTTGAGAAATGAATGCTTGGGGTTTGATGAAATTGTAATTAAAAATGCATCCATGTTCTTGAATACCCAAGTAACATGAAAGTCAACTGGAAGATACAAATACAATCAACAAGGTGTTGGATGTGGAGCATGATTATTCAAAGGTCTTTGTTTTAGCTAGATGTATACCCCAGGAAGTCTGTACACCCCTCCACGCGGGGGCTCAGGGGCAGCGCCCCCGAAGCTAAAAACAGATGTAAATTTGCCTTGTAAAAGTATAGTAATTTCTAGTCTATCTGGGTCATTCATTAGGCGGATGATCTGATGATATAACTTATGTTTAGTTTAGGGTTTTTTTCCCTAGAAGGCAACCCCTCTCTTTGTATGAGGGAATTGTATTTGAGGCTGTGATATAGATGTGTATTCTGTGTGTGAGCGAAAAACAGAGAGGTGAGACTGTGAGAGAAAACAGAAGATATTACAGCAGATTTGTTGTAGGTTGTGTCTCTTCATTTTGTTGGATAATAGAAAGGAAGGACTGGCTGTTCGGGGTTGGCGTAGCCCAAACTGGGTGAACCACGTATATTTGTGTCTCTCTTGTTTTATGCGTTTTCTGTGTTTATATTTCTACAATATTTTATGTGTTTCATTGCTCCGTAATATATAATTTTCTAACAACAGACTTGTAAGGACTTTGGGCACCACATATCTCCACAATGGTATGATATTGTCCACTTTGGGCCTAAGCCCTCATGGATTTGCTTTTGGACTTACCCCAAAAGGCCTCATACCAATGGAGATATTTGTCCATCCTTATATACCCATGATCCTCCCCACTTCTAGTCAATGTGGGACTTTGGTCGTATACCCAACAATCCTCCCCTCGAACAAAGGACCATCGAGCCTCCCCTCAAACAATTATCCATCCTTCCACTCTCTACCAACCAGGATTCTCCGCTCCAATGCGTTGGAAGCACACGCCTTACATGGAGCACCACCTACCTCGAGAGCTTGCTCTATCCCAGGTCAACTCCTCTTCACTGTGTTGGGACGAGGACACGTCCATGAAGAATCTAGAGCACACCGCCTGTCTAACCGAGCTCATCCACGGATCCCATCGTGATATTATCGGGGCCCACCAACTTTGTTCGGCATTCCGAGTATTCATCCACTTGGCTAACTTCGAACCTGGCAACCTGGATCTGATACCATTTGTAAGGACTCTGGGCACCACATATCTCCACAATGGTATGATATTGTCCACTTTGGGCCTAAGCCCTCATGGATTTGTTTTTGGGCTTTACCACCAAAAGACCTCATACCAATGGAGATATTTGTCCATCCTTATATACCATGATCTTCCCCACTTCTAGTCAATGTGGGACTTTGGTCATATACCCAACAAAAGCCTTCTTAGCCATCCTCCTTTACAAAAGCATGCTTTTACATAAAATGATTTAAAGCGTAATGTTTTGTTACAGCTTATCCATAAGCGATATATTTAGCATGATTTATTCTTAACTTGATTCTTATCTTAAACTAGGAAAGCATGAAAATTGCTGGCTAAAGGACCCCACTCCCTTGCCTATAGATTTTTTAGGATTTTTGGAATATGTTTGAATATATTCCCTCTAAGTCACATGCTCCTGCATCAGACTCCTGAGGAAAAAATGCTTCATGGGCTCCTGTCCATGAGCTCATCTACAGAACTGCCCAGTTTCTATAGCATGTCTTCTGTAACCCAAGTAGGTTCAGCGGTTGGCTGTCCTTTCCATTTTACCAAATACTGGAAGTACTCTTGTCCCCTTGTCTACTTAAACACCTTCTTGTCTAGAATTCTTTTTGGCTGCAATTCCTTTGCTGTGGGTAGCTGTTTTACCCAATCAATCTCTTGGATCTCTTGATCTTGTGTTGTATCATCTGTTGTTTCACTTTCATACTTGTACAGGTCCACAACATTAAAAATTGGTGATATCCCAATATCAGGGGGTAGCTCAATTTCATAGGCATTTGTAGAAAATTTCGTCAACACTCTGCATGGTCCAATTTTCTTGAACTTCAATTTATTATACTCCCTCTTTAGAAACATCTCCTTTTTGAGATGTGCTAAAACCAAATCCCCAACTCCAAAGTTCACCTCTCTTCTCCTCATGTCTACTCTGTTTGTGTACTTGATGTTGATATCTTGCAGCTATTGTTTCACTTGTTCATGTATTGCTTGCATTTCTGAAGCAAAATCTTCACCCTCCGCACTTCTCATTTCTTCCTTTCCCAAGTTCCTTAAGTCAGCTATTCCTCTTGGATGAATTCCATAAACAACATGGAATGGAATTTGTTCTGTACTCCTGTT